>WEIU01001655.1:89328-102782 GCA_013389925.1 Aegithalos caudatus | reverse complement strand
AATGTAAATCTGTAAAGTGGCAGGGCAAAACACTCAAAACCAAATTCTTTTTTCGGCACTCTATCTAGCAAATTTCCATTTGTTTACAACCTAGTTTAAATCAATCTGATTAAATAAGAACACAGTGATGACTCAGATGAGCATAACCTACATAACCTTGTCTGGAACACTAACATTGTTATTTTTGCAGCCGAAGCATCAGCTGCAAAAATTTGACAGATTAAAACCTTAGCTAAGTCTAGATGGCTTTTAATGTGAATGAAGACTTTACCACTCTTATTTCTTCTGACTAAAGTGCCTGTATTATCTCGTGAGTATACATCAATTAACCATAAGGATGTAATTCAGAAGAAAATCTTCTTGACAGCGAGAGTAATTCTGCCTAATATCAATTCTCCTCTTGGTTAAATCTATTTCCTTTCCTAGACTTGCCACTGTGCAAACAATCCTAATCAATACCACAAGAAATCTTATCCAGAGAGGTCAACCTGCCACAGAAAAAAAACACAGCACTAATTATTACTGAGAATTAGTTTAATTTAAACGCTTTATTTCCAGTCAACCTTGAAAAGAATCTGATCCAAAATTAATCTGTAAAAACAGTTGTTTACATCACAAAAACATTATTATTTATTTGGAAATTATATCAGCAAAAAGAAATTATAAACTAAAAATCTTTTCATGTTGATGGAAGTGGGATTTCTTCCCCTTTGGATCAAGATACATTTCAAGATCTGTAAGTGAAATGCTGTATCACTGCACTGTGGTTCACCTTAAATAATAACATCCAAGCTGCTGATTTCACCATACATCATAAAATGTATATTCTTTAAATGTTAATTTTTAAACTAGAATCCAAATTTCAAAGTGTAGTAATGGCCCAATATTTGTACTGTGCAGGTAGGACCACAGACTGATATTATTCCTGAGGATTTAAAAAAGAGATTTTTTTGGCTTCTCTGTCCACAGTTTCAAGGTACAGCTTGGATGCTCAGCAGAGCTAATCTTTAAGGCTATCCAAAATACAGATGAATTGTGCAGCTTTAACTGGTATATCTACAGAAAAAGAAGGGTAGATTAGCCAGAAGTGTTCCTTCCAACCCACCTAGCCATAAGAATCATCCCCATAGAGTGCCACTATCCATCTTGATTTCATTCCTTCAGGTAAAATTGATACAAAGAGTAAGAGCTCTTGCTCATTTACTTGGTTTCAGTGTCCGTAATTACTATTTGAAGAAACTTTTGCCCAGCCCCTGGGAATCATACTGTCATTACATGTAACTGCTGGCTATACCTTCACTATTTCTTACAGTGGATTATGTTGATTTCACTCTTTTCCAAGCAGCTCTATTCACTTGGTTTCCTTGGGTAGCCTTTTTTCTTTCTAGCAGTAAAAAGGACAGGAGAACATAACTTTCAAGATACTGTGATCACCTTCTTGACATATTCCATGTGCACTGGTATAGCTGGTGAAAACAGGGAGCAAGTAGGCACCTCCCTGAGTAAACAAGTTCAGTAATGTTGTCTGGTTTGGTCTTAGATCCAAAGAAGGATTGACACAAATGAGCAGAGGAACTTTTTTTAAAAAATCTAATAATATAACCATTACTTTCACTAAGGGACAATTAATTCTTGAATTGCCCATAAATCTCCAGAGAATAATATGCAAGTGTTTCAGTATTTCACAGCTGTATTCTGCCCTCAGAGTATGTGGGTAGCTCTATTCAATTAAAAAGGATGGAGATGAAGGGCATGATATGTCCTGAAGTGATGACAATTTGATGATTATTGTGTTTGATTTGAAACTCTACCCTTACCATTGAACTTATATTTCTTTTATAAGGCCTATTTTAATGTGGTTATAGAAACCTTTGTCCCATTTTACCCAAAGCAGAAAATAGCATGTAGGCCTAAAAGCAGTATTTTCCTTTTTTTCCATCAAAATTAGAGACAGAAGATTAATTTTAAAAANCACTAAAAAAAAATAAATTTTAAAAAAAAAAAAAAAAAAAAAAAAAAAAAAAAAAGAAAAAAAAAAAAAAAGAAAAAAAAATGTCTACTGTGTCCTCCATTTTCTATTAAGGCCTTGTTTTCTGACATATTGAGCCTTCAGTTTGATAAATCAGGAAATAAATAGCCTGATGTGATCCTTTTCAGCCTTAAAACATGCTTCATGAAGGTAGCTAATTTTTCACAAAAATTATTTTGTCAGCAGTATATTTTAAATTCAGGTAGGATTGAAGGATTGACATATTAATTTGCAGAAACCCTCTTCATTTGAGGAAGGAATGAAATATCCTTCCATATTCCTCCAAATCTTGAAAGTTTTAGTTGCACCTTTTTTGCAACAGAGTTTGATTTTGAATTTCACATTGTTTTAACTTTAACACATGAAATAATCCCCATATTTTTTTCTTAGATTCAACAACAAATATTTTGTTAGATTCAATAACAATCTATCAAATTCTTAGATTCAATAACAATTTATGTTTTGGTATTAAGACAGAATCTTTCTCTTTTTTTTTTCTCACACTATGATATTTTTCATTACTGGATTCCCTTTTCCCAAAATTTCTACAAAAGTTTCAGAATTTAGCCAGAAAATCCTAAAAGGGAAATGTGCTAAAAAGCTATTTGGTTTGCTGTTTTCTCACCTACCTTTTGGGTTTAGTGTTAAAAACATATATATAGCTAATCATATTAAATACTTCCTAACCCTAGGTGCTTTCTTTTGGGTTGAAAATAGTTTTTCATTTGCCCAATATGTTAATTGTTGTCACCATAGATTCAGACAGAGAACCCCATATCAAAAAGCCAAGATACACCTTGTCAGTGAGATATGACTCTCTGGTAGGTGATGCTGACTTTCAATTTAATATGTACTTTCTAGACATAAAGAGAAGAGCTTAATTGTTCTCACCATGCATGGAAAACATTTACTGGGTATTATGTCTAATCAGTGTTTTAAAGAAGCACATGCACATAGGGGATCTGTCTGCTATATGAGACAATGATTCCTGTCTTGAATAATTTCATAGAGTATAGCAAAATTGAGACATCATCCAAACCAATAAACTGACAAGTCCCATCAAAATGAAATGTAATTTAAATAAAATCAGAAGCTAGAGCTGATTTCCTGACATGAGTGATATCAAACTCTTCTTTAAAAATAAAGCAAAACAAAACACAACAAATTAACTGTGATTTTCAGTCTTATCAGCACATTTAAATTATGAGGCAAATTTTGGATAACTGGACTTTGGTAGTTTTGTAAAAAAAAAAAGATTGCACTAAAAATAGAAAAGTAGATGATATATTGCGTTTCATTGGGAAACTTAAAAAAATATACATGACTGAGAAGTAGCATTAGGCTGTGTACAAAAAGAGTTCTGGACCCGTTTATTTCTTTCCACAACCCTTACATATACCTTCTTGCTTTACAGTAACCTTCTGATTTGATTACAAACTCTTTGTCTTTATCTTTTTATGTATGATGTTTAGTCATGTTACATCCAACAGACATGATATTTTTGGATGTATACAAACGAAAAAGAGCAGACAGTGCAATTCAAGCATTGTTTGCTAAACTTCATTATAAATAAACTGGTTCTATTCACCTCAGAAAAATTTCACATAGACTTGAAGTCTAAAAACTTCCACCTTCCCTTTGGGTAAGAATTAGCTTTCATAGATAATCCATGTTTTTTAAGAGAAGTCACCATTTAATAAGGGGTTTACCAGGAAAATTACAAAAAATAGTAAACCTCGATGGCTTATGTAGGAAGTGTTGAAAGGAGAACCCTCTTCTTCACATACTTACAAACTCAAGGCCAAGAACTTGCTAGTTTAGAATGCTTTCTAAAGGAACTAGAAGCTTGGAATCTTCCATTTTTTTCAACGTTCAATTTTAGAAACTTATGGGCTTATTAAATCCCACAGTAGTAAGTACTTATCTCATGAAAATCCTTCACTGAGACACTCATAATTTCATGTGCTTGTAAAAATTAGTTCTCTATAAATGTTAAGTGATGAATTATAGAATATTCCCCAGTAAAGATCAGATGTTTGGATATGAATGCTCATTCTGTTTTTTGTCAAATCTTAGTTCTTTTCTTGTGTACATATACAAATCACTATCCAGTGGTTATGAAAAATCATTAAGAATATAGAGAATCAGGAATTCTAAATCCCAAATAACATGGGAAAGTATTTGGATGACTGAGGATTTTTTTAATTGAACTTGGCTTTAACAGAGAACTCTCAGAGGTTTTTTTTTTCAGGTCTTTCAGTTTCTCTGGTCTTTTCTTCCTACATATGTTTGCATAACTAGGGAAATTGTCAATTGTTTTGTAGATTTAACTGCAGAACAGAAAATTTCTTGGGTTTTTTCTTATTTTAATTTGGTTGAGCCTTCATTTAACATTATTTTCTGGTCCATATCATCTGTTTTGATTTTCTTTAACACAGAAAATATTTCTGGGTTTAGATGTCTTTCTTTGTTTAGTGCATTCTCTGACAGTATATATCATAATGTTCTTTTCATTTTCTTCAAATTTATATTCTGGAAATTGGTCTTTTAATAGCCTTCAAGATTTTCCAAACTGTGCCAATAATTTGCCACTTAACAGTAGAAGTGAAGCAGCTGATCTTTCATAGTTCTCTTGTAAAGGAATCACTTTTGATTGTCAAAGCTGCCTTTCAGTTATTAGAAACTAAGATTGTGATATGCATTCAGAGACATGAGGATAAAGAATTGCAGAATAAAATGAGAGTTAAATTCCAGCTTAATGAATCATTTAGAAACAATACATCTTTCCCAAATAATCAGCAATCCTCCCTGTCAAAACATAACTTTGCCAGACTTACCTGACATGCTGTGTAAAGGGAGTGAAAAAACTTACAGTCTAATTTTCTAGTTCTTTTGAAAACTTCTCACTTTACAAAGGGAAAATAAGTCATTCACAATTTCCTAATCCATAAGTGCTTGGAGAAGTAACACCGAAAGTAGAAACTGAGTGTGTTGTTTGATTGCTGCAAACACCAACTACTTTGGTACGTAGCTAAGTGGACACTCTCCTGTTTTCAGTTGGTACATGCATGGTTTGATGTAACAGAGCAGACCATTCCTGCACTCACCTTCTTTCTAAACTGAAGCCAATTGCATTGAAAGTGCAGTTAACATTGTTTTGATTTCTGTCACTTTATTTTCTTGAATGGGTAACATAGCCTGTTAAGACAAGCTCAAAATTCAGCTTTTCCATAATAAGTTAAGGCTAATCAAGGGGTTGAAAATAACAATGATTATTTTTAAACAAAAGTACTGATTTCCACAAAGGGTATACGGACTAGCTCAATTGTAAGTCATTTTCCTTGAGCAGTTCCTGTTTTCCTTAATGTGAGTGCTCTGTTTACTTGGCAGTGATAGTACCTTTCTCCAAGAGTGGCTTGAGGACATAATTTTCCTCACTTTCCTTCTGTAAAACCACACAAAAGAACCAATGCATGTTTCTCCCAAGACAGACAGTCTACTCAGGAAGAATGGTTGGAGGATAAATCCAGAACAGACCAGATTTGATGGATGACTATCATGCCCTCTAAATCACATAAACATACTAACAATGTGTAACATACAACGATGAAAAGGCAGGAGAAGCTGGATAATTAACATGCAGCCAAATCAGCTATCATGTTCTCATTGACTTCAGATGTGACTATGAAGGTGTCTGATGAAATGTCTGATGCTTATAATTTTCCAGCCAATAGAAGAGATGTGAGATAAAGACAAACTTCTGGCACCACAAAATAATCTTGCAATGGGTAGTGTTATTGAGGAAATTGAACAGTGGATGTAAACTGATGAATGGTAGGTGGGATTTTATTACTGAATTTAAGCCTTTACTGAATAAAGCCTTTACTTATTACTAAATATAAGCTTGGAAAATAGGGATTTGATTTTTGCAGTTAAAGATATAAGACCAGAGATCTCTGCCACATTTATTAATCACAATATAAAGATCATCTTATCAATTCATTATAGCATCCATATATGAGAAAACTTCAACATGGTCCCAGCTCCTTTTATGATAAAATTGAAATCTGAAGATTACACTGGAATTCTTCAGAAAGACAAAGTATTATGGTTTAACCCCAGCTGGCAACTATGCAGCATACAGCTGCTCACTCTCTCTCTTCAGCAGCACGATAGGGGGAAAAGAATTGGAAGGGTAAAAGGGAGAAGTCTATTGGGTTAAAATATGAATAGTTAAATAACTGAAATTAAATAATTAATAATAAAAACAATAATAAATTTAAATGGGAAGGAAATTAAGAAAGAGAGAGAAATAAAACCCAGGAAAGGCAAGTCATGACAATGAAAACCATTTCTCACCACCATCCAACTGGTGCCCAGCCTGTCCCTGAGCAGTTGCCCCCCAGCAAAATTGCCCCTTTTATTGCTGAGCCTGCTGCCACACGGTCTCGAATGCCCCTGTGGTCAGTTGGGATCAGCTGTACCAGGTATGTCTCCTGCCAACTCCTTGGGTACCCTCAGCCTCCTCACTGGTGGGGCCACCTGAGGCACAGAAAAATCTTGGATACTCTGTAAACCCTGCTCAGCAATAACAAAAATATCCCTGCATTGTTAACACAGTCTAAAGCACAAATAAAAAACATATCCCTGCACTAGCTACTATGGAGAAAAGCTCAGACAGTTCAGGCTGAAATATTTGATTAGTGTTATAATAGAGGGCAATCCTAAATTGGGAGTCCCATTCTTGTTACTTCCAGCTGAAAAGATCTTCAATTTGACTGGTGAGGTTTTGCAAATGTAGCTCTCCATCTGTCACCACTCACATTTTTTTGCAACTGCAAAAAGCTCAAAAGGTTTTACAGTTACAGGATTTCCCACTCTGTTATATGAACTTTTAACCCTTTAGTACAGAAAGTCAGAACAAAGTGGAATCCTGCAGGACAAGAGCAAATATATGAGCAGAACTCTGTTCTGTTCTTCATCCCAAATCAATCTATGCCTAGTTCTAGTTGATGAAGCCAGTTCCACTGGTTTCTACTAGTTTCCGTCAATTGTTTTTTTTTAGGAAGAGAGGGAGAGGAAAGAAAGGTCACCAAGCAAAGTTATCTGTTGACATAAGCATATGATCAGTATGTTAGAGAAGGAACGGCAAATGGCATTTATTTTCCCATCTACGGCTTTTTTACCAGATTGTTAAAACTCTATTCCCAAATAGCAACAGTCTCAGTAGTATTAGCGACCTTTGGCAAAAGCCTATCTGTCTTTTGGGACTGCATCGATTGTTTTTTTCCCCTCTGGCTTCCATATAGCAATTTGGCATCTTATTGACCCAGATCTACAAAATGGGCAGTATCACTAGCAGCAAGGGAGTTTGAGAGATTTTTTTAGTACAATAAATAAGAACATGAGCTGGCACAGGCTGCACTGAAATAAGCATTGATAGTACTCTAGATTCAGGCAGCTCTAGTGGACTGACAGCCATGTTTGGTGGATGTGGCACTGGGTGATTTTTCTCAAGATTAGGTTTTTAGCCACACAGAGTACTTGGTAGCCACATACAATGCTTGGCTTGCTGGTCTTCCAGAGTGTGTCAAGGCCCCAAAGACTTTAGTTTTGGTTTTCAAAATTCCAAGTGAGTAAAGGCTTATGTGCTTTAAGATATTACATGCAAGAGCACAGAACTTATGAGAACCCCCTCAACTTGTCTTATTTTCTTGTAATTATTGAAACATCCCTAGGGGATTTCTTGTATAGACAATGGGCCTTGTACATTCTTTTATATTTGTCAGGGTTTTTTTAGTAAAGGTTAATGCATATTCTATTTCCCTGTAGAATACAATAATCTTGTCAGCAGTAAATGTTTGGAATCCTTGTATGGATTTATTCTCATCGTGAAATTACCCTTTGTTCCTGTTTAAAACTCTGTGCAGTGTAGTAGCTTACTAAAGGATTGAAATGGATTGCTTTGAATTACATCCTGTGGAGGATAGTCTGCGACTATCCAGCCTAGGTCATTTTAATCCTACTCAAGACTATAACACAGTAATTACAAATTAAGTTGGTCTAAAACTGAACTTTGGTTCTGTCACCTTCCAAAGACCCACAATGATGCTTCCCAAGAGAGCACTATTCCCCAAGTACTGTTTGAAAGTTCTCGTATTATTCAGTTAGGGGAAATAAAGCTGTTTTGTAGACTATTTATGAGAAAAGTTTCTAACTGTTTAGCTTTACAGCGTTGTAAAGAACAGCATGGGTCATGTGCAAATCACAGCCTTGAGATTAGATTCTTACCATCGCAGCAAGCAATGGGTTCAGTCCTAGAGCAACCTTTCTTCCTTTCACAGCTGTTTTTCTCTACAGTTATATCAGCTATACAGTTATCTCTCTATATATTCAACGTTGCAATCCCCCCTGCTCTTACGCCGCAACAATTCAAGTGTCCTGCAACAAAAACCCACAAAAAGAACCAAAACCAGAAAATCAAGAAACAGAATGACCAGCCTCAATGAGAAAATAATGAGGAACAATGTGATCTCTCTTTGAAAATAGTGAGTTTTTCCAACTGAAAATGTGTAGGCTCATATACTTTGATTGAGGATACGTTTTTGTGCAGAACAAGTCTTTGTGTATGGACCCAGCTAAAGGAAAATAGAAAGCAAAGGACATAGGTTATGAGTATTACACAGGAATTATCTGAAAGTTTTATGTTAATGTTATGTTAATGTTAATATCCTTTCAGGTAGGCAGATAAATTACTGGAACACCCACTACCAGAGACTGATATATTTTTAAAATCCCCAATTTTACACTCTTTACTCAGCTGCAGTTTTTCCAGATGTCTGCCTAAGGGTTTAAGAATTGGCTACTCCCCACTATCCACTTTGCAACTCTTCTTTATATGTTTAATATGGTTTTGTACTCCTTTGACATCAGTTCGTTCCTGAAAAGCATAAGCATCTGACACAGAATTTTAGTGAGGTACTCCAGGAAATCCCCTCGGCACAAAAGGGATATAATACCTCTTATTTCCAAATCTTCTCATGCATAACCAGGGTTAGCATACGCTTCCTCAGAGTATATTTGTCTTCAGTAAGACAAGAAAGGAAAAGACTCCAGTGAATTTATTTAATAATTGATAGTGGAAATAGACTCTAATGAAATTTCCATCATCCAGAAACATGAACTCTACTTCACATATACTGTCATTCATTTGTCGGCTAATAGCTGACTTGGCAGCTTCCTTGAATTCCCTACCTGGATACAAACAGCTATCCCACTCCTCCTATGATAAAGCTCTTCAAATCTCAAGGGAACCAGAGAACTGTTAGGGCTGGATCTTTAGAGGCTGTGCACCTCCACAGCAGCACAAAGTTGCAAGGGAAGCCACATTATAGAGATGAACCTTAATGTTTCCAAGTGTATTTACGTATTTCTTTGTAAATCCTTTATGGGTTGGAGCTAACAGAGGGCCCTCCAGACAAACACTGAACCCAGTCCTTTTTCCAGTCCAAATTCCAAGTCCTTTTGGCCCCTATTATTTATACATGGTAGATTTGTGGGCTGTAAAGTGGATATATTGAGACAGAAACTCCTAACATATGACGGCACACTAATTTCTCCTTAGTATCATCCTTTACTCTTTTTGTATCAGGTGAAAAATATGTAGCTGCTGTGACTTCTTAAGACACCAGAAGGCATTGTGTAGGTATTAAGTGCTATATTTTCATAAGGCTTTAATGTTTATATAACTTCCTGTGACTAAAAGTGCATGTATTGTATATATGCCATGGGAGAGAGGAAAAATATTTGCTTCTGACTGTAAAGAGCCAAAATATTTGGCTCAATGATACTACCTGATACCTAATGGCTGCCTAATGAAATATATTATACAAGAATCACTGGTCTTAGATTTCCTATTTGACTATGTCTAAAATTCTAAGACTTCCACTCTTTCCGTGATTGAAAGAGATGAAAATTACACAAAAGATAATACTTTGCTAAAATAAAAAAAAAATCTTACCACTATTTTTTATTTAATTAAATATTTCTTATCTCAGCATACTGTCCTGTCTTACTATAAATAGCTTAACTAAAATGCACAAAGTAGAAAAACAAATATCTTGTTTTCTAATAAAGTATTTTTCATCTAATTTCAGGCCCCAAACATGTAATCTTCTTATTTCTTATACAGATTTCCTCTTTGATTTCAGTAGGACTAAACTGGTGTCTCCAGAACCAGGTCTTTCAAAGCAGTCATACTGAATACCCTTGAAAGACTGTCTAATGATAAATTTACATCAGCTTTGTCATACAATAAGTAATTTTATGAGGTTTATAACATGCATCTGTGACTACAAATACTCAATTTATGTTGAATATTTTATTCTCTGCCAGCAGGTGTTCAAGCTTTATGCATCTCCTTAGTCAGAAAGATTTCAAGGCTTAGTTTAATTTTCCATGACAGCTAAGCTCTTCCATGGATGACTACACAAGGTTGCTATTAAAATACTTCTTCACCTGTTACACTCAGTAATCAATAGTCTGCTCTAATATTTATACTGTCAAATACCTCACCTCATTATTGTAGCTTTTATATTACCTGTATGTCAACAACGTGTACATATGCATGTACAAACTCATTAAATGATATTTTTTCTAACCTCTGCTCATTCAGTCTATTTAAATAATGCTTTGCAAGCACTTTTAAGAGCTCCTAAGATCCGAAGGCCCTGGGGAATATACAAAATTCTTAAACTATAATTAGGAACCCTAGAGGAGCACAAAATACACTTTGCATATCCTGCAATAGATCAGGTTCACAGCAAGCATGTTGAGCTCAGAAGCAAAGCGGGGAAAATGAAAATGTGAACATTATGAACACAACAGAAAAGTAAAAACCTTAGTAATGCATTAAAGAAATAGAACTACAGCCAAAACAAAAAGAGTTTAATGACCTCCGTGTATTCAAAGAAATAGTTGTTGGTCGGGTTGTCTTCCTTATAAAGCCTTTAAGGAATACTTTATTTATTAAAAAACATTACAGACTGAAAATAGAAATACCTAATTTTTTTCTCGTACATACCAATTTTAAATAATTTCAAATAAAATGTGATAAGAACAACAGCTCTGATCCAGAAAGAATAAAATGATTAAATCTATTAGCATTGACTGCGCAGAGTAAAAGTGGGAGAGGGCATGGAAAAGTGAGCACTCAGCTAATAATATTATGCTTTTTCTTTAAAGTAAAGAGAAGCTTTGCCCTACAGAAGTTTTTTTCTACTCTCCAAAGTTGTAGTATCCTAAACATCAAGATTATTACAAACTTTTGTCATATACGCAACAGCTCTGATACACTTCAATAGTCTTTAAAAGATGTATAATTTAGATATGATACTGAAAGGTAAAGATGCACACAAAGCAAACGTGGATAAGATAGGCAATATGAAGGTGGAATGCAAGACTCAGTGAAGTATGATATCACGAAGGTCATGAAAATTAACTGCAGGTTGAGCAAACAGTGTTTGAGTGATAGAGGAGACAGCAGCCTTCAATATACAAGTGGATTTGCAAGTGACAGACACCTAGCAGCAGATGCAACAGATATCCCACAAGCTGACAGTATGATCCAAGTGAAATTTTCCACGCTTCAATGGAGCATTTCATTCAGGCAATGCTCCCAGCAAAACAGCAGAAGAGTATCAGAAGGGAACTGAAATACAGGAAACTTAAGCACAAATAGAAATGTTAATGAACTTATTTTCAGTAAATATTTTAGAATTATTCTCTAGCCAATGGCAAATCAAGTCCAGAATGTGCAGCATAAATATTTTATTTTGACACTAGGCAAATACATTTTGGAGTCACTGAATCTTTACTAAGTAAGAGATAAGAGGACTTCAGGCACAGACCAAATTTTATCCCTTATTGTCACTACTAAATGGAAATCTTCCTTTAATCAGGAGCTCTGCTAGTATAAACCAGATTGCCTCCATTGGTAATAATGGTATTATAATGATTTACTCATCATGATGCATTGAATATTTAAAAATACCAGAAAAACAATCTGTTTCCTTAGAAATAAGCATGGCTAAATAGTTCCAGCTCTTCCAGATCCCACATGTGAAACTATCTGTATGTCTGCAGATGCTCTGAGATTCTCTGTGCAGTGTAACAGGAGTGAGGAGTTAAACAGTGAAGAACACAGAGACTGTAGTTACATTCCTCTGGTTGGTGCATATCCACTTTAAGGACTATACTTCTTTCTCTCTTCAAATCATAACCAGATCAGCTGACAAGCCAGCTATCTGTCAAGAATACATACAGAGAGTGGTGAACACTGTGACATGCTCTTATGGAAATAGGATTAAGTTTCAGAACAGTCTGTAAGGCACACTCGTGGATGTTGCCAACCAGGGCTTTCCACTTGGCACTGACTGCCTCTGTGTAGCTGGATTTTGTCTCATAGCATGACAGCCAAGCTCTGAGTTTTACTGAGCATAAGGGAGCCATTGCAAATACTTTCAATTTGTTGGTAAAGTCACAGAAGTCTGTACACTTCTGAAATACTTAGGCACAGGACAGGATCTGCAGACTCAGAAACAAGGCAGAACCTGAAATACCACTGGAATGGACCAGAAGTCCATCAGCTGATAAAACCAAACAATCTTTTGGCCAAATCTATAGCCAAGCAGAATATGTTTGTCAATATATAGTAGCAGCTAAAAGGCCATAGTGGATGAATAGGAAATAATTCCCTCTCCAAAAGGAAGGAAAAGAAAGGAGATACATTTTTCTCAAATAAAAACAAACAGAACATACCTAGGTTTAACTCAGAGCTCCCACTCATTATATCATGACAAAGAAAAAGGTAGAGCCAGCAACCCATTCAGAAGCTATTTGGTTGCATTTCATTAAGATCTGGAAAAGTGATGCTAAAAATAAAGTATCAGATCAATAGAGATGTGTCTTAATATCCAAGAAAGTGTGAATAAAATTCAGATGCTTGAATGGGCTGGTAGAAATTTGAGTTAACAGCTGCCAAACTAAGTGTTCGAGGTTAAATGAAAGTCTAAAAATGACAATAGAATCTACAGAGATTTGGAGTTATCCAGAGAAAAAAGTGCAGCTAAGAATGCTTGTGAAAACAGCTTGAAGATTAAGCAGTTTATGCCTGAACAAAACTTAAAAGAAATAATAAATCATCTACTGTTTTACATGATTCTTATAGAGGGTGTAACAATGGCTGTACAATCTTACTATAACATCATTCAAATCAAATTGTCAGAACCACTTTTTTTTTATATTCAGCCAAAAATTATTTAAAAAAAATTACATAGATAAAAAACTTTTACTAGTTTAAATTATATGCAATAATTTTTACTATAATTTTTTACATTCGGATCAATCATACATTCCTGATCCTAAT
>WEIU01001655.1:15779-85125 GCA_013389925.1 Aegithalos caudatus | reverse complement strand
AGCTTAAAATAAAATGTCCTGGTTTTTAGCCAAGAATTTTAGCAGACCAGTGATCCAGGCAACTAACACCAATCAACAAGTTACCATAAGCTTATCTTTATCTAGAGGATTTGATGATTTAATGTGTGGGTGAAAGGTGACCTGAAGTTGAATTTTCAAAAAAACACGGTACTCTTATGAAAATATTTTATTCAAATGTTAAAAATGTATCAAGGGAATATAAGTACAATTACTCTCAGATTATTTTCTAATTAATGATCAGCACTTCTAATTCACAGTGATATTCTTGTCAATAAAAATGTTTAGCATTCAGACTTGGCTTTGAAGCAGTGCAAGCTCTGAAATGTTACTGAATTAAATGATTTTCCTGGATTTCTCATGATCATCCAAACTTCCATTGTGATGAAATACCTGAATACAAGACACATTTCCACAATGAGCATTGCATTAAGTCTTTTAATTAATGGACACAAAGGAACTGTATATAGAAAACTTTTGCAAAGAATACAGTTAATTGGGTTAATTAATTTGTGGGAGTTTTTATTCTTTTTTTTTTCCTAATTTAAGAGGGAGAAAGCATAAAGAATAACATTCTTGGTCTGTATTTTTGCTTCAGGAATAAAGCTGCAACCCACTTTTATTAAACAGGTCTGGAACTCCATTTGCAATGGTGAATATAAGCAATAAACAGAATCATAGCACATGACTTCCTTCAGAGCCAGAAAGCAGCAATGATGATGCAAGAGGCCCTTCCAAATCTGTCTTAAATGTATTTATCTTAACTTAAACATCTTAACTGCATAAAACTATCTCTATTTCATTCAAAATAGTAAATAATTTATAGTTTTCAATATTACTGTATATACATATAAACATGAAGTATTTTATCTTCTCGCTCTAATTTGCACATTGGTTAAAGAAAAGGGAAACTTCTTTTATTTTCTTTGAATGTGGTACATATAAAGAGCTGGTGTTAGTGGTGCAGAGTCAACAGGGAGACCTGGTAAGTTATACAAGCCTATTGCAGAATTTCATCACACTGAATTTCTTTTATACTTGTGGATTAATCTATTCTGACATTTGTGTTTAATCATCTCCAGCTCCAGACAGGATAGGTACTATGGATTATTCTTATGATTTAGATTTAAAAAAAAACTAATGACAGAAAGTCTCTGTTAGCATTCAAAGCCAGTACATGCCCTCATATATCTGTATCAGTTGTTTTAGCCTAATTATCAACACAAACCCACCTTTAGTTGAACCCTGACAAGGCACCTGGTATAACCCCAGTTGAATGGATCCCTTATATACAACGCATTCATGAGATTCAATAATTAGAAACATTATCTATTTTTAAATGAGTCCTTTGAAGCTAGTTTATCTACAAGAAAACTTTGAAAACCTTTTCCTATCCAGTGTCAATTCCATAGTTTGAAGGACAGAGATCTGTACAGTTGAGTAGAACTGCAAAGAATGGTTGACCCTATCACTGTAAATTATGTGAATATGTCTTCCTAAATCCACAGAAGTAACTGCCAAGAGAGTAAACTACTCACAATTACTTCAGCAAGTACTGACACAGAGGCCAGAGATAATTTAAATGTCATTACTCATCCAAGAACATATTGCAAAAAAGAGAAAATATTGCAGAGAACTACACAAAAGCTGAAGATCATCCTAGATTAAAACACAGAAGACGTCAGATTTGTCAGCCTGAATATTGATTAATCATATTCCATCACATTAAGCAAACTCGAATGAGCTATGATTGAAAAATACATCCAATGCTGACTATTAACACAAAAAATACAGATAAGCCCATTGTGACCATTAATTTTGAGCAGCTTTTTAATATAATCTAATTTATCACAGTTGTAGTAAAGTGGCATAATGAGTTTGTTTTCCTGAAGGACAAAGCAGGTTGCCAGATTTGGGGCAGTAGAGCTGAATAGAAATTGACTAATAAAATCTGGTATTTATTACTGCAATTGCCTTTGATAGAGTATGTTTTTCATAGTCTAGAATAAAATTTTGAAGAATTTGCACTATATTCAATTGGGACACAGTGCCAAAATGGCTTTGCATTCAAGTTACCATAAACTGCATATAGAGATAACATTTGTCAAAACATTTTGAAATCTGTGATGATGTCTTTAATGCACGTCAAAGAGGCATTGAACTATGACAAAGTTAAAAAACATGAGCTGTGTTTGATGTGCTAAAATGCTGCATACATATCTAAATAGATCTTAGAATCAAACTGATTCTCTGCAAGACTGTTACAATCATATATAATGTAAATAGCAATTATAAAAAATCTTCAAAAATTAAATCAGAACACTGGGATTTAGAAGTATCTTCTCTTTTTCTTCAGTCACAGATTTCCTCATTTAAGAAGACTAAAGTGAATTAAAATGTTAGTTTACGGGGTTAACTTGGAAACTGAGGGCATCATCTTTGTAATTTAACATTTCCCCTGCTCATAGTGTTGTCTTTTTAAGACATACACTGTCTGAATGCCTTATCTTTTACATTTAGTCCTGAGACACACTTATGAATAGTATCCGATGACAATTTTTAGAATGTGCATTTGGCATTTTTGACTAATCCTTTTTATTCTCTTTTGTGGTCAGAAAGGCCACTACCGTGTAATGGTGTCTTTTTCTACCATCTAGATAAAATGCAGTTGGGAGAGATATAGCTTTTATTTTTTTTCTGTGACTATAAAAGCGCGTCCAATTGCAAATTTCTTTATAAGATGAAAAATTTAGACTGCTTACTGCCCACAAACAGTGAACCAAGGATATCAATATGTCACATAGCAGGAAAAAGGTCTGTGTTTTATATAATATTTGCAAAACAAATTTAAAATCTATAGAGGATCAGAGCCTTTGAGGATATAATTCTATTTTTTCTATGGAAAAAGTAGAAAAAAAAATTTAACTCAAGACTGACTTGCATATGAAGACTAATGGTCAGAGTAGGAATATATTTGTAAAGAGACATAAAAATGATCTTGAGCCAACAACATACTGAGGTTACATTCCTAAAGAGACCCTCCAGGAGAAATTGTGCCTCTGATATCTCAGTGTCAGTCCCCAGAACCAAAGGCCTTTTCTTGCTTTGTCCCAATATGATAAAAGCTTGATACAAACTCCTATATTCCTAAAGGCTGTGACTCTTGTTACACATAAACCAGAATAGACTGAACTTTGGACTGTTATTTTATTTCAGACTATTTTCCTCAGGTTCTCTATTTCTGCATTTCTCTTGTATGCATCCTGGTGTAGTATTACATCATGCATTGTTGAGGGCAGTCCTCAGCCACAAAATTAATTTTAAGCTCTTGTAGCTGGTATGAAAAAGATCAGATTGGCAAGGAAGCTATAGCTTTCCTCCTGTACAAGAAATTTTTGAGTATAATAAAAGCCAGGTGAGTCCTCAACTGACATGACTTCAAAATAAAACACATGAATACACCATTCCAAGAGTAAATATTATTGATTGCACATTTAACTTTGAACATTCAGCTGGTTTTGCACACTGTGTGTATGAGAGCTTCATATACTAATTAGGTCTGTATTACCTATTAGAGATATGATCAACTGAATCCAGATGATAAACTCTGTTTTGAAGTTTAAAGCAGAAATTTAGTTCTGGATGTATCTTTTCTGCTGGGATGTTGTTGATGCATATACACTGCACTGAATTTCTGTAGTAATTCTGAATTTCTGACTTACAGTTCATTTTGAATCACTTCACTGAAGCTGGATTTCATAGATAACAGTCACAAGATTTTCGTTTGAATTCAGATACTTCCTAGTAACAGTTAGCATGAAATTTTTTCATCAAAAAAAAACCCTTAAATCAAAATTTAATTTCATTCTACTTTTCATTTTACTCACATTTCATTATATTTTACTTTACTATACCACAAGATATGTGTTTCTTATACACTCATCGATTTTTCAAAGACTACCAGAAGTCATTGTGTACTGGCTTTTTTAATTATGCCACTTTAGCCAAAAAGAAGAGAATTACATCAGAAACCAAGATGAATTTTTTTTTTTAAATTAAAATTTTAAAAAAGCCTAAAAAGTATTGCAAAGAGAGATCTGGTCCCACTGATAGAAACATCAAAATGTCTCCTTAGCCAAATGAAACCAGAATTTTGTATTTTCTATCCTATATACTCTATTTTTGACCTTATTGGTCAAATACATATAAAGCATAACTGGTTCTCTATTAATGTCTTTTGAAGGTATAAATGGGAATACAACAGATAGCTGTATATCCAAAAAAGTTATACACCGTATTATTTAATGAACAAGACCTATTCAACCTTTCTGGAATATTTCCTTAGCAATTTGTATACAATTTTTGCGTTAAGTTAGTCAGGATTATGAAAAATTTGGGCAGAATTATTTGCTCATGATTGTCTAAAGCATTTCTGGAGAATCTGTAACTAAAACAAAGAAGTGCCCTGGTAATTCCTTAATATATGCTTCAGGAATCTTAGGAAACCTTAAATGCAAATCTCATTTTAAAAATAAGACTCTTTAGTAAAATGTGTAACTGATTATTCTTGTTATCAATTAGAAGAGTAGTCAGACTTATCTCTGTTGATCTTCAGGAAACTGACATTTTTGATTAAGATATCACTGTCTCTTGAAGGAGCTGGGGTCTGGATCCAGCCACAAAACATGTTTTATGTTGGTCCAATTGTTTAAATATTGCTTTCATATATATTAATATTAATTTGCAGTGGAACTTTCAAATTACAGACATTTCTTTGAAAACAAATCTGCACGTGGTTAGATCATGAAAAGGTTTAATCACCTGTGTTTTCCTTTCAAACTGTGCTAGAATCTGGCCATAATTGTTACATGATTCTCCTTAAGGTATAATTGGAACTCTGTGCTGAGGCTGACTGAAACCATTTGAGAACTACTGTAAATTATTAACAAAGGAAGGAGCTGCCAAAGAACACACAAACCAGGTTGTCCATAGAGGCAAATCCTCCGGCTTTGAAGATGGCCATGCTTATCAGCTGAGTCCCATGAGTCATATATTTTTAATGGAAATGCAAAATTCTTTTGTGTACAGGGTCAGGAAGGTGTAGTGTGTGCTTATCTCATATGCAACATCTTTTCCAATAAAAGATATTTTTCTTTGACAAGAGGACAGAAGACTTCTTCTGTCTCTGACAGAAGACAGAGCAAATCTTTTTAGTAGGCAGGTCTGTATTTTCCATTTCCTTCTATTTTTCACAGCTAAATATATGTGAGCCACAGCAGCCACCCTGTGTATTGTAAATACTGTTTTATGCTTATAAAATATCCAATCACAACAAAATTCAGATTTTTAATTTGTTTTTGAGCCTTTGAAAGGAAAAAGAGTTTATTCCTAATTTGTAATTAATTAAATAATCTTATAATTTATTTTGTCTTAATTTGTAACTCTGGATCCAGAACCTGGCTCAGGACTATCTTCAACTTCTTTTCTGTCAAATTACATTCAAAATGCTGGATGAGAGAGCAATGATTTAAGACAGGTGATGTTACCCAGAAAATTTTACAATAATTTTAAAGCAAATATATTCTGTACTGAGTGTTAAAAGTTTTAAAGATTGCCACAAAATTATAACCATGTGATAAAACTATTGATAGGAAAGTGATAATTTGTACTCAAGTCTTACCATAGATCTATGTTTCTCTTCCTTCTAAAGTTTTAAACAGTTATGAAAATATGACACATTTATAGCAAGCAAGCTTGGCACATAGGTCAAGTCAGCCCTAGAGGCAAGTATATGTTGCTGCTTATGATGTACTAAATCTGTGAAAGCAAATATGTTTGGAGCCTTTTTGATGATTAATGCTTCTTGCCTTTCTCAATTAGAACAATGCTGCATAGCTGAAGGAGAGCAGTATTCACCTACTGTAGAGAATGTGTAAAAAAATTATACACCCAAGCAGGTATATACCATGTGGGGAGAAGCAGCAAAATAGGCACTTAAGTGAAAATGTCTTCTTCCTATATCCAAGAAATATATGGAATATGACATGAGGTGTGGATTCCTTTTAGAAAGACATTTGCCACATCTACTTGTTAGCAAAGTAACCTTTTCCATAACTGCAACCATTTTGTTTAATGAGCAGAATAGGGAGGCCAAGGACCTGGAGCTCTTTTATGAAGGCATGTCCAGTAAAATACTATATATAGGTCTGATTATTGAGGAGTAAAGGTCAGGCTTTGAACTACCTTCTGGCTTTTCTCCCAAAGCTAAAAATACAACCCCAAGTGATGACATAGATTTCCAATCATGATACTCATTTATGTCTTCTGAGCCTGTGATTTTTCCTTCAAATCAATAAATCTTTATTTAGTATCCTAACAGTAGAGATGTGTTTTTAGTGGAAAATAATTGTGTTCAAATGTTCAGCTAAAAGTGTCAATCAGATACATTCAAACTAGCATCAAGATAATACACATACAGGTGCATAAGGCTATTTCTCTACAGAATGACCTTCTTAGCTTCAGTTAACATTACAGGTAATTTAGGGTAGGACAGAATTACTCCAATGACACCTAGGTACTCTTAAATTCTTGACAAATTTTCAGTAGAAGGCACAGCTAATGGCTAATGACTGTCTGTCCCTTGCCCACTAACAACTTCTGCTAGCAAATATTCTTAATTTATAATGAAAAATTCTACAGAAACATAATTTTTTTAAATTTGGGAGAAATATTTGTGAAATTTTTGTTACTAATTTTGGCTGCAGAAGTTCTCAAATACTCAATTATCCACTATCCATCATCAAAGATTATTTTATACAATTATCCTCATATTACATAGGTTTGAATATGTGACTAAGAAACCATTTTTTAACTAAAAATGGCACTTCAAAAATTGTGAAGATGTGACTGGCAATTCAATATTTACTATTCTGAAGAAAAAAAATCTAAGAAACATTAAATAATTTTACATATTTCCAAATTTCTAATCATATCCACTTCAGTTATTCCACTAATCAGAACCTTCATACCATGCTATCTTTGAGTTTCACAAGTGGAGAGTTCACTCTGGACTTCAAGGAAAAAAATGTGCAATTCCTTGCTGTGCATCAGGGGAACTAATTGATAACTATTCTGTTTCAGGAGCAGCTCACATCTATCTATTCCCTTCTAAAGGGTGCCATGGTTTTAGCTGCTCTTATGCCTTTATTTGTATAAAGGGAGTCTGTGGACTTAGAGAGGTTGCCCTTCTAATCATGTATAACCTGAAACTTCTAGATAACAGCAGATTTTCAGTGGTAGTCCCAAAGATGGTAGACATGGAAAGAACTTCCCAATTTTTCAATTATTTTCATTTTTTAGTGAAATTGTTGCAGCAGGAAAGAATACTCCAGTTTGAATAGTAATGACAGTATATAATGTAATGCAGATATATTAATCATCACGTCACTGATGAGGAGGTAAATGGAAATAACCATTGAGTTGCTATTAATGCTATTGCAAAGGATAAAAATAATCATCTGAGTTTATAAAAAGTGTTTGAAGGCATGGAGAAGCTAAATGAAAAACAGATTTCATAAGGTATTTTAGTTGCAATGGGAATGTTAAGGCTGAAAGAACTTTGGTGCCACCAGTGCCAGGACTCAAGGAATGGAGGGAGCTGAGTCAGCAGGGGAGGTTTAGGTTGGATATCAGGAAAAGGTTTCTCACCCAGAGGGTGGCTGGGCACTGGAACAGGCTCCCTAGGAAATGGCCACAGCACCAAGCCTGACAGAGTTCAGGAAGGATTTGGCCAATGCTCTTGGGCACATGGTGTGACTCTTGTCCTGCAGAGGGCCAGGAGTTGAACTCAATGATCCTGACGCCTCCCTTCCAACTCCCTTCCTTATTCTGTGATTCTATGATTCTATGAAGTCTATATGCTTCTATTGCAGAGAATCACACCAAATAAGGTGTTTACTAAACTTTGATAATTTCAACTTAAACAAAAGTAGAGGTTTTGGATCAACTGCTAGAAAGGCTGTTTCAGATTTTTATTGTTGCTATGATTATGTACATTTATTTAATTTCCAGATGCGGTGTGTACCTGAGCTGTTAATAATCGTTTCTTTTGCTGTTGATGTGGACTTTGGCTCAAATATTTCTTATCTCATGACCATTGTGATTCCATATAGAACTTGTCTGCCTTCTTAATCTAAGGCTAAGGCTACATAACACTTTAGAAAGAAATAGATAGGCAATATAAGCCTTTCATTCTATTGCCTACATTTCTCTGAATCTATGCTGATTTCTCTTCCATTTTCTTGAACTAGAATTTTCAGAATGTCATTTAACATTTCGTATCAAATATCAAGAGTGCCTTGTAAGTGAAACATGGTTTAGGATCTCGTTTGTCTTTTATACAGCTTTTTTTCCTAGTTAGCTGCTACATTTGCATATCACCATCTTTAGTTATGTTGAAAGATATTATACATATTGGACAACTTGAGCAAAACTATTTTATGGAAGTAGAAGTTGTTCCAAGGTTACAAAATCATCTCCAAACACCACTTATTCCATAGCCTAGTATTGCACCAGTACACATTTATGAATAGTTGTCCAGTGCCATTTAGACAACTACTTAACTGAGGTTTTAGTAATCATAGTACTCCTCTTTACACTGTCATATCTACTTCATTGATCAATGCAGGAAACTTCATAAATGTAGATAACATATTTTCCAGACATTTTGTAATTAGCATTGCAAGATGAGCTATCATAATTGCTTCCTTGACAGTAGTTTCTCATAACTTATAATGTCTTGATATATAATGCATATCCTGTAATGCATTTCAACTAATCTCTAACTATTGCAGTCAATCATCTTGAAACAGTATCACAGTGCAAGCTGCTTTTAAGTCTAAAATAAAGGGTCTGTATCAAAATTGTGTTGTATTACAGTAGGTAGCATTGTTTTCCAACCAGGCCTGCATAAACCCTGGAAAGCAAAGACTAACTTAAAATTTACACTTTTCTGCTGTTAGTGGAATATGACTGATGTCAGCAATTGTGTTACAAAATCAAAGTTTTACATTTTCCTAGAAAGCAGTTGAGTTCTGTTACACCTGTTGACACCTGTTAATATTGTTTAAGGAATAATCCACCCTGCCTTCACAAACAGAAAGTAATCGCACTGAACAACTGATCCACAGCTGTGGCAAAATTTAAGCTGGATTTCTGATATTGCTAAAGAAATGCTCAGTGCTGGCAAAAGAAATTGACTTTGCATAATCTATTTAGTAAGGTAATCAGTACTAGCTCTTTCTGAAAATGTATCTTTAACCATAAACAGCTTGTCAGTCATACTGAGACAAAGAGCCTTGTACTGCTTCAAGTGCTTATTTTTGACCCCAGGTTTCTCGCTTACACAGTGGGATGTGTGTCTCTCTAGTGATCTGAAATAGGTAGGAGAATTGACTTAATGTTAGCCAGCAAAAAAACAGTTTAATGTTTAATACACTATGGTTGCACCAACAATCATCTGTATTTTCATGAAGAAATAAACTGAATGAAGTGGAAATGAGCAGCCAAAGACTGGTCAGGACTGTTTCTGTTTGCAGAAATGCTGTCTTACTGTCTTGATATAAAACTTCTGCAAAATTTAGCCTTTAGCTGCACTGCCCAATACTTCTATTCACATAGATAGTGACTGATCGTTGAAATTATTAACACTGTAAAGGTATACCAAAAAAATATTTATGAAAAATCTTTTCATAAAGAAGATACTTCTAAAGATGAGCAATGATTAAAAACCAGCAATTTTTAAACATACTCATGTATAATGATTGTATACATTTGTGAGTAAATTTGACCACCAGGTATTCCTGTGCTTGTCAGTATATAAGACTAATAGCTTGTAGATGCAGGAAACATGAAGCTTCTCTCATCCTTCTTTCACTGTCACTAGTCTGCCTACTCTTGAATGACTGCAATTTGTACTGCCTGATGCTGGTTACTGGTCTCATTCATCTGTATTTAGAGTCTTTCCTCTGCTTTCAAATGTAGTAGAGACAAACAGAATATCTAAGAGTGGCCCTGGCGTCTTGTAGTAAAAAACAGAGATGAAAACGTATTTTAAAAAAAGCAAAAATTACAGAGGATTGAAAAAATGCAAATCAAGGCTAAGGTGTGGAGGCAATAGCATGAAATAAAAGTGTTAACTAGGGAACAAAAGTCTTGATTTAAAAAAATGCTTACAGTTTCCTTTTGTGTATGTCTGCACATCTGTCTTACAGACACCTCTCTCCCTCTTTGCCCTGCAGTATCAGCTTCATCAGTAGCTCCCTCAATCTTCATTTTTTCTCTCAAAATCGCCACCAACCTAGCAGCTTGTCAGCTTTAGCTGGTGTAGCAATTGTAGCCATGGGGTTTCTCAGTTTGCTATACAGAGTAGCTCTGAGCATTGAGATAAATCACAGTGATAAGATGCAGGCTGCTGCCCTTCAGTAGCATCTCATTAAGGTTAAACAGTTAGAAAAAAATGTTAAAGAAATCTTTTTCTCCCAGCTATGTGATTTGGCTTATTTTTAGGTTTGGGGAGAGAAATCTTTCATTTCCATTCCAGATAGAATATTACTTTACTTCATATTAGAATAACAACAAAGTTACAACTGCTTTCAATGACTTAATTCTTTCTTGCACAATATCTGCTGTGTTTATTTTGAAATAAAAATTTGAATTGGGCAGTTATTGTTATCCTTCATTTGAGAAGAAAATAATTGCTCTTATCATATTTTTCTACAACACTGAAATAAAATAAAGTTCATTTTCATTAAATTTCTTGTGGCAAGAATTTCATTCTTTTGTTCAGTATTGTGCTGGATTCTGTAAACCTCCTTCCCCCAAGCAACTCTCCAATTGATTTCTGTTGAAAATATTTTTAATTTTATTTGAACATGTTATAACCAGTAGTCTGTATATGGAATTAAATCATCTTTTGGTGAATAGTACCATATTACAGTAGCTCTTTTAACACCCATAGATGTTAAAAGAAGTCTAGTGTAAATGTGGTATTTAATTTGTTAGCATGATTGACTATGGCGTTTTACTGATGCAGTATACTAACCAGCAGAAATTTTTATAAATATATATAAGTATTTTGGTGTCTAATTTTTTCAAATTCTGTTGCAAAATAATTGCAGTTTAGACACCTAATTTCCATTTTTGAAATTTGATTCCTCCTTCAACATGCTTTTGGACTTGTATTTAGATATCAGGTTAGGTGTGAAGGTTGACAGTGACAGGTAGATGCAAAATGAGATTTTTTTTCATCATTCATCAGTAGTTTCTGAGTAGATATATGAGTAGCCTAAAAGGATTGCCATTTAATTTACCAACACTATTAGAAAGGAATTTTTACAATCTCGTAGTGTTCTCTTTCTTCACAGGCTTTTAAAGACAATAAATATGTAAACTGAGTCAGATACAGTCCATAAAAAGTGCAAAGTATTATTTAGAAACGGCAGCTACCAGTTGCAAGCAACTAATGATGATGGAATTAAAAATCTTTCCTGCTGAAAAAAAAAAATAGCTGTCTGGCTAGACTTCATTCATGATCTGTATTTTAGGGACTAAAGATGATGCTTTGGTAAAAGCTATTTGTATATATTAGCAATATTAGAAAACAAATATTTAGCAAGTATTTATTATTATCTCAAATACTGTAATCAAAAGATATACTTACAGGAAAACATACATTTGAAGGCAATTGCTATATGTACAGAACTGAACAGCAAAGATTGTTACATGTGCCATATGAAGTCATTGTGTAGTGCAGCTCTTCCAGAGTTACTGCAAGTCTGAGCTGTTGCAGGTATAGACAGAACAACTAAATGCGGAACATTTTCCACGTAAAACTACATTTTTATTTTAGTTCTACTACCTTAGTAGCTATTTAAATTTAGGCTCTAATTGAGGCAGTCAGGCAGTACTACTCATGGCTCAAAACTGACATGGTCTCCTTCTTGATAGGTGGAAGCCAAAGCATTGGTGTGGAATTAGAACATGATACTGCATAGCTGTGTCTCATCCTAAAATATAGGAAAGGATTTCAATCAAGCTAAGTGTCTGCCTAGAAAGTCGGTAGTAATAGCAAATTAATTTTAGAAATATTTTCAAGCCAAGTTCTGTTGTGGCTTAAGCATGTGGACTTCAAAAAGAGGAGCCAAATTGCACATTCCACTTTACACTGTTACAGAGATGTCAAGGTGTGGTGAGCTTGCACCATGTCCCACATTCCATGAGGAAGGCTGCTGTTGGCACCTCAGCCACTGGAGCACCACAAGGCTGCCAGGCAACTCCTTTTAGCCATGCCAATATCTTTTGGATATATACACAGATTTCTGTTGCTAAGTACTCAACATAGTCATACTCATAAAAGTCATGACTGTTTGATTCTGACATTTTAAATAATCACCTGAGACATGAAGCTATGTCAAAACCATCCAACAAAAGTATTTTGATAAGAAGAATGTAGACCACTTCTATATTTCTATGTAAAGTGACTCAGAAAAAAAAAAAAAAATTGCTAGTTCATCAACAACCAAAGCAGTAGGCTTTTCTGTTATTGCATAAAACAGATAGAGAAAATAATAACAAAGTAAATTGGGGCTGAATCCTAAAATGTAATAAAATTATTGTAGACAGTACTGTCTGAAAACACTGTCTCACAAACTATGTGTTGTGACCTTTACCAAACCACTCTTTCCCACCTGTGTGATGGTAAACACAGTCAAGATGTAAGCAGCTAGAACTAAAACAGGCTTTCACATCTACTGAACAGTTAGATGAAGTATTCTTAGGTATCACAATAATAAAGAAAAACCCCTCAACCACTAGTGTGAGAAGGAAAAATATTAATGTTTTCACAGACTGAATCTGTTGCCATTTCAAAACAAGACTGTTAAATGGCAAAGGCAAAGAGCTGCTGAAGGGTTAAACAGAGCTAAAGGCTGGAAACATACAGTCACACATGTTTATGTGTATTCAGCTCAAACCATCTGCTGTTCATATGTGGAAGTTAGTAAATAGGATATTGCATCATAGCAGAAGTTCTGGGGGGCAGGATAATGACTGTTCAAGATCAACCTGTTAGATGAGGACCAAGCTGTATAGCAGATAAGGAAAAAATAATGCACAGTATATTTAGGAATCTGAGACAACAGAAGGATACAAGAGCAGACGGGTGAATTTACCAGTTAACTGCCATTCACTGAACTGTCAGTATTTAACTGTAATGAGATGTTCAGGCAAACTCTTAGCTATCTGTATCATTCATGAAAATACCACTTCAAAACAACCTCTGAGTTTTAGGCACTGTACTCTGAGCCCTTTCCTCTGAGGTACTAATTTTTAACTTTTAAAACTATCTGTACAGGTAACAGGGGAGTAATTTTAAGGTTTAGGTTAGTACCCTCTACTTTGTACCAGCATATATTGGATTTTGAGAGGATATGTACTGTTATTAATATAAATATATTATTTCCTAACATGTCTCTAACTTTTCTAGGAGAAGGACCAATATACTTTTGTTTTAGGATTCTGCTTTCAGCCAAAGTTTAGGACTCAGTCTGGCACCTAGAAAATGATCAAGGAAATTATTTCTGACTCCATCTCATCAAACAGATGAGAAACTTTATTAGTGTAAACAGATTTGCAAGATAATTTACATTTCTTTTTCAGTGGAAAGGAAAAGATTGAAGGACATGGTACATGGCATGTGCCACCACTGTTGCTTTTCAGTAGCATGACCAGTTTTCTCACATTGGCAGAAAGCACAGATGTTATGCTGCCCCTTAGGGAATATTCTGTCTGTAGTAGAGGCAAAATTTCAAAATATCTTGACTGTGTAGAAGATTCTCCTTGTGTTTTCTGAGGGTGTGAATAAAGCTGAATATTTCTGGCAGTTGAAGTTTCAAAGGGAAAATTATAAATAATGATGTATTAAATAGTGCTGGACAACTTAAAACCACCCTGTGTAATTCAGAAGAAGAATGTTGACAGTTATTCACATTTTATATCTTACTACATGACAATTGCAGATGTGCAATATTGTACTCCAATGCACGCACAAAAGTATGAAATGTTCAAGACTAGAAGGAATTAGACATAATTGAATGTTTACTATAAATAAACGAATTTGTCCTCCTCTGCATTAAATACCATGTTAGCTCAGAAACTTAGGCCTAAGCCATTTGAAGGGCACATTTTGGCTTCACACCCACAGCATTCTAAGAAACTAGGAAGAATTCTGCTCCTGCCATGTGAAAATAAATAGATGTTGGATGATACTAGTCCAAATCATCCTAGCTGCAAACTGGAACAGAGCCCATACACTGGACTGGACTGGAGTTCTGACAGTAACACTTTATTTACAGCTGATAAAACAGTGATATTTACTCTTCATGTGGGTGGGAAATTTAGGCAACAACAAAACAGAAAAAAAAAAAAAAAACCTCAGTAATTTTGTTTCAGGCAAAAGGATAGGATTAGTGAAATAGAAAGGATACAAACACCCTTTATCAAAGTATTGTATTCCTACCTTCACTTCCCCACCTTGTGAGTATTGCATCAAGACATAACTCATATGATATTCCTGTAAGAAGTCTGAAGATGACAGTCTCATAAAAAATTAGTCCTCAATTGTTACATTCTATGCTTGAATTTCTGTTGTAGTAAACTACTAGATATAGTCATCTCTAAAATATTTCTTAAGGTATTTATAAATATTCCCTTTATTTAAATTTTAATAGATCATTATATACTGCTCCTCATTTTGTAATGTATAGGTTTCTAGTGCTAGTCTTTGGCTTCTGTCACATTTTATATGGGCTGAAATATTTTATGGTACCTTTTCAACTGCAAATGAATTCCAAAAACGTAGTTCAGACAGACAGAAAGTGGAAATAAAGATCCACTCCACCCATCCACATCACCTCCCCAGTTAGTGTAGCTTTAGTCTACACTTTGAGCAACATTTACCACTCTTGGTCTTCTGACATACTTTGACTTCAAATGTTATATACTACTGTCGTTAAAAGACATAAATCCACATTTCTAACAAGTCAGATAGGGGAAAAGAATGAAGCTTTCTTGCATGCCAGCATCTGTTTGTGGGATTATGCTTCTCAAGGACTTGCATAGTTCTGCTACTTAAAGCCTCCTGTTATAGGAAAGCATTACACACAAAATTCAATTGTAGTATCACTGAAAGGAGCAGGACTTCAGTCTTTGTCAAAACTTGGCATAGAATAGCACTTCAGATATCATTTGTGGTGGTAACAAATTAAAACAAAACGTGTATTTTACTTTGCAACAAAACTCATAAACTGAGTTTCCTGTACTATCACTGGTGTCATCCAATGGCAGAACTTTTTAAGACTAAAATGTATATAACATAGTCTAAAATACTGATGATTAAAACCTTGCCATGGCAATTATTATTTTAAAATACAACTCTTGTTTTAGCAACAAGTGAATGCTAGCAAGTGTTAAATAGTGTTTTTACTAAATGCATTTGCATTTTACTACCGCTTAAAGGAAGCCTCATGGGCAAATAATTTCATTTTCAGATTCTTTGGGGAGGAATTACCATGAAAGATTTTCTATGGTCTGCTGTACCACCCCTCAAATATTTCTGTAATGGGAGTTTAAATAAGGTAAAATCATAACCTACAAAGTGTTTCATTCAATTAATATTAATTTGTAATAGCATATTCCAGCAAAGCATAGAAATTGAGTTGGGCATGCTAGCGTGCTAACATGAGTAATGGATGGATTAGCAGAATATATTTTGAGTTGGATCTGAACTGACTTTTTACTTTGCAGACACACTTTAATCTTGATTAATGTTTACCTTGGTTTAGGCAATAGGCTTTGGCAAGGAAGAGGCAGGATTTTTTTTCTTTTCCTTTGACTTTTCCAGACATCTCAATCAGTAATGCTTGCTAGACTTCCCTTTGAGCCTGCAAACTGCTGGCTTGCAGAATATGTAGTTTTCCTACTCTTTTTTTCCTCATGTGAGATTGATTTCTACTTCTACTTTCTATTCATCCACATCTTTGGTTCCCTTGCTGGTTATGATTCAGTGAAATTATTCTCTCTGCTCTTCATGGGTGTCAAATAGCACCACAGGGTTGAAAGGGAGTTTTAGAAGTCCATTGCAGTAGCAGCACAAGATTAGCCAGAACACACAATAAACTTGAACATGGGAAGAGTAATAGTGTACTACTTCAAAAGTGCATAGACTTGCATTTTCTGAGGTGAAATAATGTTTCTTCCAAAGAGTATGTGTACTCATCCTAGAGTGATCCTGCGCTTCAACTTTCTGACTTCAGAACCGCCCAAAAAAAGCCTGAATTTTATAGGCAGAGAATTTTCACCCCAACCAGAACTATTTCCCTGGCTGAGGGATGTGAATTTGGACATGTTATTTACAACTGTACAACGCAGGTAGAACATATTAAAATTAGTATTTTGCTTCTAGTCTCAGGTATGCAAACATAATAAATCTGAAGGAAGCCCAAACACAGAGTGCAACTACAAAATATAGTCTGTCTAAAAGAAGCTAATGTAAAACTTTTTGGAAAGGAGAAAATTAATGGAAAATTTTTTATGTTTAATAAAGATAGTCCAAATATATACTTTCCCATTCAAAAGAAATGGGAAATATTTAGACCTGTATCAAATCAATACATTTCCTTGTTTCCTCAGCCATTGTAAGTTTGGGTGGTTTAGGGTTTTTTGAAACATTTGTACAGTACTTTTCTAATTCAAAGAATGACTACATTAAGAGGTATTATGGGAGATGAAGCAAAATCAAAAAATCCAGCAAATACAAGGAGGGGATAAATTAACTACAAGTTACACCTGGCCCTGTTGCAGTTTAGTATTTCCCATTTAGAAGCGTTTTATCCCCCAAAAAACACTTTTATTTCTTACTTTTATTTGGTTGTATTTCCAAGAAAAAGTAAAAAGTTCTCCTTAGATAATGTCATAAAATTTCTACACTAATCAAAGAAGTAGATTAATTAAATTTAATTTCTCTCAAATTAAAGTATTTCTGTGATAACTTTCATCCAGACTATAGCCTAGTTTGGAATCTCAAAAGAGAGATACAAAGCAATTGTGACATTGGTTTTGAAAATGCACAGCATGGGTATGAAATCCTGTCTCACGTTTGCACAGATCAAGATCAACTCATTCAAGATCTTTATTAACAAAAAGAAAATAAAACTCATCATTTGGATACTGAATCTAATTTCAAAAAACCTTGAACTGAATTAAATTTTCAGCTGCATAGACACCAGTATACTTGATATAGTATCACTTTGCCCTGGGGCACAAAACATGACTTTCTCCTGAGTAAGGGAGCACTACAGTTTCCCTGTATCCAGATTTATAGGGAGATATGGAATGAGTTGTAAAGACAAGTAAAGAGATTAGAGTGAGGACATAGAGGTGTATGCTGAAATTCAGATACTCTGCTTATCAACATGGCACAATGGCATTCAGGGAGGGTATGGCTGTGATCCTGACTCAGAGAGTGAGCCCACCAGGCTGTGGTGCTGCACTGGAAACAGGGAGGGATTGACCCTCCTTTCTCTGCCTTTCTTGAAGTCAATGCCTGATAAAAGTAAAAATGAAATATGAGGAGTGAACTGCTAACTACAAGTTTCTCAAGATTAGAAAATGCCAGGGCAGGAATACAAATTTGACTTCAAATTACATGTTTGCATGGATGTATTTTTTTCCTAAATATTTTTTTGAAATCTTCCTTAGTAAATACTTCTGTTCTTCCACTGTCATTTCATATAGCTGCACAAAGCTAAGTTATTTATTGTAATGTCTAAATAATATAAAGATAAACAAAGTAATGTACAACATACAAATTGCTGACATATTCAGCAGGACACTTAAGTCAATTGGACTTCTCACAAGCTAAAAAATTGTCATCTGCTTAAGTGTCCAACTGAATCACAGCCAATGGGCTTCATTATACTCTTTATTGGTTTTGTCACTTTGACCTTTACTGCACAGTAAATTTTGCCCTTCTTGTGGTATTTATAACATGTTCTATGCCATACTTGCAAAGGAGATTACCACAGATTTATCTACTGCAATTTGAAAAGGATGAGCTTAATGACTGTAATGGTTTCACCAAACAGAAAAATGCATATTGTGTATATTAAAAAATTATTACCTTGAAATAAATAGACCATTTAAAAATTGTCAGAAATTACATGACTAGAATGTAATTTACACATTTTAATTTCTTGCAGTAAAGGTGACTAAATCAGCACATAAAATCTGTACAACTCATTAAATCTTAGAAAAATAATGTAATCTCAGGTACTTAAGAAAATAAATCTGGAGTTCATCTACCAGACTTTAATGGTACAATGAAGCTACAATGTGAAGTTTTGACTGTTATTTTCTGCACTCAGGTTCCTTATTATTATTTTACTGTTCTTTTTTTTTTTTAACTGCTCAGTCTTGCATATCAGTAATAAATTATCCAAGAATCCCTGTAAGGTATTTAACTATTGCCTGTTAGGACCAGTGTCCCTGAGATACACCTATAACCTGTGGAAGATAATTCAGAATATCTGAAGTTAAGTTATTTTTCAAGTTCCTCATCATAAATGCCCTCATGTCTTATGATGAACAACTTACTGATTCCATGCAACACTCCCACTAAGCTAGAGTTTTGGAAAAAAAAAAAGTCAATCTCAAAGTTCAAGCTGAACAATGCAGCTGTAAAAACAACAGTTACACAATCAAAGGTGTCAGATGATCTTGACCTTTGATTACAGTGCTTTGTGTATAGTATGTGCACTGTGCATATTTTCAATATGCAAGTTCAAGGGCACTGTATAGGTAAAACACTGAATTCCTTAAAATTGCCACGTACCAATTTACATGGGTTAAGTATTTATGTGTAAGTCACACATTCCTACTTTTTATCAAGTTCAATAGAAGCAACAAATCTAAAATGGAGATGCTTGGAAAATACTAGTAAGCATTGCTCAGTTGCTAGGAATCATCAGTTTAACAAGCTGAAAGATAACTAATGTCTAGAGTTATTAAACTTCCAAATCAACAAAGTTTAAATTCAGCAAATAGATTATTATGAGATAAATATGCTTTGACTTATATTTGACAGGTTTCTGCTAAAGGATATTTTCAAGACTGGCTACATGATGACTTAGCATCAACCTTTTTTATTCTTGATTACTAACCAGGATTTCATTACAATTTAGCCATTAAAAAAGGACAAAATTATAAGCAGAATTCATTTCTCATAGAGATACCTAAACAAATTATTAAAGTTGTCTTAAGAACCAGCACATGGAACATGCAGTTTGACAAGAGTGGGCTGTGGCTGTGAACACTGCATCATTTAGCATTATGAATTCCATTTTGCACTGTGCCTGAAGCATGTTATGTCTTAAGCAAGTTACTGTAAGGCATTTGAAATAGATGTCCAAGGAAGGCTGAGGGACTGTTACAGGGAACTGAAAGCCAAGATGGCAAACAATAGACCTTAAACTCTGAATCTTATTAATTTGTTTTCCTAAAGAAATGTTTATGAGTGGGGTGAACGTGCCATAGCCTCCCACAAGAATATTTGAGGCAGAGCACAGTCTTTCTGTCAGCAGCAACTAAAGTCCCTCTTACAGGAAACATTAGAAAATATATTTCAGGAAAAATTGTATTCATTTGCAAAAATATTCATTTGGGTTTTAAGTGATATTTCCCAGAAAATCCTCTACTGCACCTATATTTTTCCTTTCCTCTGTTGTTCCAGTAGTAAATCAGAAGTCAAAACTCTGTGCTGTGTAGTAAATTTGACAAGAGATGCTGAGGGATCTACAGCCTAATAGCATCTCTTAGGAAGCATGCATATGTGATAGGAAGAGCAGCAGGCAGAGCATCTCCTGGAGGAGAGCCTGAGTGAATAGCTGTAGGGTTTGCAGAGACTAGACTTTGGAATTGTACATTTTGCTTATGTGGATTGAGCCCGGATGTGTGCTCTGAACTAGATACCACCCAGAAGCAGTTGATAAGAAAAGCACAATTTTTCAATTTGAAAAACAAAGTTGGCAAAATAAAATCATGATAAGCAAGCTGAAATGCTGTGTGAAGACTTTCAAAAGTCCAGCCCTTTTAGAAAGGATACTTTTCTAAATGCACCTCAATTTAGTGTTTAGCACATGAAGGCTTCATTCTTGTGTCTGTTAAGTCTGTCTCAAAACTGTTACTATTCACCACTTTTTTTTTTTTCTTTTTTCTTCTTTTTTTTTTTCACCTGTAGAATTTGCACTTCTTCCTAAGAAAAAGCAGTGCTTTGCTAGTAAACTGTTTAGATTTATATACTCAGTTTGAAAAATCCAACTCACTCCATGGAATTGCTCACCATTTTTCTCTCAAAAACCCTCCTATCTAAAGATGTTCTGGGTTAGATTAAGACTGTTTTGCCTGAAGCAAATTAGGCAAATACCTTCCATCCTGTCCATGAGAAGTGGGAGGGTTACAGCACACACACACACAGACACACGCCCACACAGGCAGGAAGTCACAGAAGTATTTAAGTAAGCATTCAGTCCTCAGCCCTGTCCTAGGGCCAAAGTCCAGCAACTTGTGGGAGGGCACCATGCCAGCCTAACAGATGGACATACATATGGGTAGTCAGGACATCATGTGAAGCCATCAAGTATGGGTACTAAGGGCATGATTCCAACCTAAGAACATGAGCTTTCAGTGAAGGTTAGGGGATGTTAAGCTGGATTTACTTTCAAAAATAAAGAATAAATTCCACTGCCATGTCCAGGAACAGTTATGCTCTTAGTTAATCAGGTGGAGTTGTTAGTAGATAAAAAGAGCTTTTATTCTAAAAGAATTATTGCAAAGGAAAGTTTTAACATTTTACAAGGGAGATTTCATTCTGACAGATAAATATGTATCATTTGTGGGGAGATGTATTTAATGATAATGATTTTGCACTGGCAGTGCTTTCACCCTGCATCACCATCTGTCCTGTGCCTTTTTCCTAAAGGAGACAGGAAACTGCTATTTGAGCAGCTAATGCAGACCAGACAGCCAAACACATTCTCCAGCAACCATTATTGGGAGGGTCAGTATTGGGGACTGCTGCCCTTTGCTCATGAGGGGAGAATGAGGAAAACAGAGACACAGCACCTCCACACACGTTGCCCTGGAGAGCACTGACTGGTGCATCTGAGTGAAAAACAGGCATGCGCATCCCACAGCCATCTGCTGCTGTGCCCCTCAGCAGGAGAGAGGAAGAAGTTAGGAATCATGCTTTGTGAATTTAATCCACTGCTACCCCACTATTACAAAAGGATGTGCCAAAACATGCTCAAATGGGATCCCATGGAAGCATAGAATAGGCTGTGTAGGAAGGGACCCATCAGGATTGTCAACTCCAACTGAGCTTTGACCACACAAAATGTCTCCCTGCAGTGGCAAGTAACCTCTCTGTATTCTTCCCAGGTCACCTGCCCTTGCTCCCACTGGGATCCCACCTCTTACTAAGACCAGAACACTGAAATCTAACAAAGTCATGAATAGCTTTTGAAATTTTACCAACTGACTAAGGACAGCACATGAAATTTTAATCCCAAGCACAGGAAGGACAGAGGCAACATATTGGTTTATGGAGCACTGTGTATTCAGAGCAAAGTTGGGACAGGAAGCATTGAATTCCTCCTTGATTGAAATGAGATATTCAGAAGAAACATTAGAATTTTATGAAGATGATTATATAGGTGGTCTTGTTTCTGTTTCGTCCAGTCTTGATTTAAAAACACAAAGAGAGGGATAACCACTGCTTCCTCTGATCCTCTGTATCCAGAGGATACAGCTTGAATTATCTGCTTTAACTTCCAGACGTTTAGGTTCTTTCTGCTAGACTCAACAGCTCTTTAGTATTCAGCACTCCTTCCATGAAGTTACTGATTGAAATGCAAGTCACTTATCAAACCACTTTTCACTGAACAACAAAGATCGACATCTTTAAGATCCACACCATTCTGAAGAATGCTATTCCTCTGGCCATTTTTATACCCCCTTCCATTTTTCAATGGACTTTAAGAATTCAGATGCCAGAAAATGTATGCAGCAATCCAGTTTTAGTCCCCTAAGTGCCATATATAGGGAAAGGTTGACTTCTTATTCTATTTCTTTATTCAGGCTCTGTTCACCATTCTTACATATTATCCTATTATTTCTTTTGTGAGACAGTACTTTCCAGGCTATAGCTATCTTTTTTCATTTCAGCCTACATGCCCCGGTTCTTTAACTGTCTGACTAAATTTACCATTTCATAATGCATTTTTTGCATATTATATCCCACTTACAGAATAATTTAAGTGCTTCTATTTTGATTCATTAGCATATCATTAGCCACTTCACAACAGGTTTATGAAGCATCCATGCATTTCATAGAGGGATTTTATATTTTCTTCAGATCTTTTTAAAGCAAATTAATGCTACTGTGGTCATTTCTGTGGACTTTTACTAGAAACTGGCACTCCATTGTGATCCTCCATTCATTAATGTGAACTTCATTTCAGAAGTTCTCAGACAATTTGTAAATCATGGAATGAGCTTTATACAGTTATAGTGCTATTACGTTTTTAGAATATTCCATAAAAATCAGTAGACTACCTTACAAATGCATATGTCTGTGATGGCTACTTGGTTGGGTTTTTATACAAAGAATATAAATATCAAATGAGATTTCTTGTCCATTAATAATGTCTGCATAACCACACTGAGTGACATTAATTACATTCCTGTCAGGTCCCTTTCTTAAAATAATCTAACATCACAGGTTTCCTGATTTTGCTTACAGCTGATGTCAGGCTCACTGCCATACCGTTATTTCATTGCCACTGTATCCCTTTTATGGATGCTGGCACAATCATAGAATCACAGAAAGGCTTGGATTGGAAAGGACCTTAAAGAGCCTCTCCTTCCAACCCCCCTGACATGGGGCAGGGAACCTCCCACTAGAGCAGGTTACTCCGAGCCCTGTTCAGCCTGGCCTTGAGCACTCCCAGGGATGGGGCACCCGCAGCTTCTCTGGGCAGGCGGGTACAGAACCTCAGTACCCTCACAGTAAAGAATTTCTTCCTATTACTGGAGCTATTTTTTGCTTCTTGTATTGACTAATGAGAGTATTCACTTATCATTTGTCTCCTTAGTTGTCACTTTCCTCTCTACTTGAAGTATTTCATAGCTCTCAGCTTCCATAGATTTGTATTAACTTCCTCCATTTTCCAATCACTATGTAGCTTTTAATCCCTATTTTTTACCTTTATTTCTGCACTCAGTACAGATGGACTTGCTAAGATTTTTGGCACCTTTGTATTGTTACTCTTTAGTTACTTAACATTTTCATTAAGAATTGCAATTTTTCATTGATATATTTGTCTGACTTCTCCTCCCAATTATTTCTGCTTACATTTTTCTCAACCATAGAAAATTGCCCATTTAGAAGGACCACTATTTTACTGTTTGGGATTGTTCTTTGTTTGTCTAAACTGATTGCAACCAGGTCATGAGAACTACCCCTAGGGCAGCCAGGAATTTCTAGTCCAGTAAGTTATTCATATTTATCAGTTCTAATGAGAACTTGAATTAAATATACATTATGTTTGGCTTGGAGATTTTGCACCAGGAAACAGGTTTTTTTCTTTTTTACAAGAAGTTCAATATTTTGCTGGAGTGTTTGACGAACCTTCTGTACACAGACCTCCCACCACATTTATTAATATGCATTCAAAATCCCATGATTTTGTGCTAAAAAGAACTCCCAAATACCACTACTTTATTTTCCCTGGGAGGTTACATCCATTTGTTTTATGATCCAAGTAGCATTATTACTTCCATCAGCTTTCAGGGCTGACTTTTGCACTGATGAGGGTTTATACATCATTGTCCCTGTTACCAAGACCTTATAATAGCTACTGCATGCAACAAGAATCCCTCGTTTTGTGTCTGGCCATCCTTCCCCTTTAGATACATTTTTCTGCATTAGAGTAAGGCGCTGTAACACAAAATGACTACATCTGACCCTGTACACGATGACATCATTTATTTTATTCCTACAAGTTTTGAGGTTGTGTATTTAAAGCTACTCATGATCAATTCACTTAGAAAATATCAGGAAGGGTATCTTTCCATGAGTATGATTTTCCAAGGGTATGATTTCAATAAGAAAGGCACCTATATTTAAAAAATGCTACTCCTTCCATTCAATGGAACTGAATGTACATTGCACTTGTGGAAATTTGCAGAATTGACAGCATTTCCTTTTTGCCTCAGGGGACCTGCTGTTGATCTGGTTTTCTGTATCATCCTTCATACTGTCTGGCCATTTGATGACTTCTTTTTGATATATTTTAATAACTGTATCACAAAAAAAAAAAAAAAAAAAAAAAAAAACAAAAAAAAAACCTGTACTGTCCCTGAAATGGCACGGTGTCAATAAGGACAGAATCTGGATCAGTCTTTTACTTTGTATTGTATTCTGGACCAATACCTTGAATAAATGAAACAAAACACAAAAATGGAGTTCTGGGGGCCTTTTATGAGTTTCATTTTGTGGTTTGGTGTGGGTTTTGTTTTTGATTTTTGTTGGGTTTTTTTCCCTGTTCCATTCTTCTACACAAGGTTATTCAGTTAGTTCTTAAAATAGTTTATGTAGTTTAATTTGGGGAAATAAATGAGGTTACTTTCACAAAAAATGTCTTAGTCCGCACATTTTCTGCAAGGTGGGCAATATTCAACAAACCTGAGATCCCTTTTCTCATGAACATAATAAGACATTTCTCAGTTGAATGCCCAGAGGTGCATAGCTTTTAATAAGGGCTTAGAAAAGAATATCTAGGAGTAAAAAAAGAACTAGAGAGGTGGAAATAAAGAAAAATGAGGGGAAAAGAAAAAAAGGCATTTTCAGTTTTAGCACATGTAATTAAATATTTCCGAACTCTTGGCCAACTAGTTAAAAATATTAAATTAAAACCATTATTTCTCACCTAATTTTTTTGCAGAGATTTATGTTTAAGGTATATTTGAAAGATATATATTGAAATTATCACAAAATGTTTTTAAACAAACATTGGGATTCTGCAATTCTTTATTTTTATTTTTAAAAAAATGTGAGAGAAAATATGTCCTACCAATATTTTTCAATTTGAACTGTACCTCTGGTATTTGTTTGGTGCAATGCTTTAAATAAGCTTACTGAAAATGTGAATGAAAAAAAAAAAAAACATTCTCGCAGCGAAATTCAGTTGTTTTAAACCTATTCTAATTGCACATAATTCTGCTGAATTAATGCAATTCCTACTATGACCTTCCCTAAATAAAATTCTCTGTCTTTACAATAATTGAAAAATTATTGAAAATTGCTTAAACTAATACAAATGACTATTGGTACCACTAAACATAGTTCTGCATTATCATTATTTGAACCAAGTTATTATGGTTTTTTCACCCACTTCTTCAGTTTCAGAAATGAATCTGATCTTTCATCACTTACCCTTCTCTGGTGGTACTGACCCATGTCCAGTGACACTGGACATTGGTAATTTTTATTACTGACCCATATTGGGATGCTATATTTATTAAGATATTACATTCTTAGTTGTCTTTTGTTGATAGACAGATAAATCTAATCTAGTATATCTACATTGTAGTAACTAAAAAAAAAATCTCTTCTTTTAAAATGTCCTCAGTTCAAGTGTATCACACAGTTGAGCAAACTGGATTTATTGTTCACCATTAATCCTGAAAATTGTGTCTTAATGTATTTTCAGTAAAATTCACACTTTCAAACATTTTTTTCTCACAGGGATGATGTGCAATGTAGAAAAAAATCACTTTTTAACATTGTCCTTTAAAAAAAATAAATTTTGAAAATTTCTCAGTGAAATATTTCAGTTTCTTTCTTTCTAAAATAGCACTGTTGTTTGCAATGTTTCCCTGTAAAAATCTTCAGTTACAAAATTCATCAAATGCAGTGTATGTTACATTCACTGTAACTACTGCAAGTGTCTGCAAAAGAAGCATTTATACTAAGAAAATGAGAATCATTGGACTTCTTTCACATAGTCTGCAACACACTCAACACAAAAGAATGAAAAATACTCCAGTTATTCGACAATTGATTTGCAAAGGGTTCACANTTGTGCAATCTGTCTTGACCTTCCATGTCTTAGCATCAGGTTATACAGTGTACAGTGCACTCAGAAACTTTACACAGGTGCAAGGAACTGGGCCCAAAATGTTCAACAGCATTTGCAGAGACAGAGTTATCCCCATTAACAACTCAGAGATATTGCTTTCCAGAAGTAACACTATTTGCTATATACTTCTGGAAGAAAAAGACAACATGTAAGAGATTTTAGACTCAGTTTAGGGCCTGAATGATTCCAAGTAATACTCACATTTGAGCATGCCATTTTTCCAAACTGCCAGTAATGAGAACCCATCCAGAAAACTATTTCAGATCCAGCTTTCCCTTCACTATGCATGTACAAGAGTGTATCTCTAAGATCAATTTGATTGTTCAAGCCTGTCAGAACCCAGCCTCCTGACTTCAGTCTGTGCTCTAGACACACCTCCCTTCCCCCCTTTGACAAAACTCAAATGTAGTTTTAAGATGAGCCAAAAAGAAAATAGCCTATCTTGAAATTTCTGGCCCAGCTGTGGTTTCAATAGAATTGTTCTACAGGCAGCCTGGAACCTAAACAAATCTTTACCCTCCATGTAGAGTTTTCAACACTTTTCCACTTTATGCTTTTTTATTGGTCTTTTCTTTATAAACATGTCGCTGCTTGTTTATTTTTTACTTAATTTCATTTTTCTTTCCTTGCCAAACATTTAATTGCTCTGTATCTTCTGTACATGTTTATAGATGCTCAAACAACAAAGCAGGAAATTTCCCTCCCATACAAAATGTTTTCAGCATTGCAATTAATCACCGTAGCCTATTAGTGTAGGTGTAGATATTATAATTAGGATCTTAGCAATAATTTTAGCAATGCAGTAGCCTAAAAATGCTGGAATGAGCAGTTGAACAGTATTTATCTGCCAATTTAATTATATTACAAGTGGGATTAAAAGGAGAGCAAATGAGATATTCATATTTGCCAGTCCAGTAATGAAAATGTCCACAGATTCCAGAGGGCAATTTTTTTCTCAGTTTGTTACTTTAAAAATTCTTCCCTCACCTTTAAACAGTGTAAGTTAATACCTTACAAAACCTAAGTGGTTCTATAAATCAAATCTTAGCATCAGCAACCATTTCAGTGACAGAATTAATATCTGCTAAGGAGGGTGGAGTAAAATGTCAAAGGAAGTAGATCTCATTTAATCTCTGTAAGGTACCTAATAAATATCAACCAAATACATTCTTCTTGTCTCTACCCACCCCCCTTAGACTTAGCTATTCAATTGAAAAGGGATATAATACATTTCAATCTACCGTCTATTTTTAATTGTTCTCTGCAGTGAGTATTTCCGAATAGACAGACAGATATAGGAAGTGTGTGAATTCCCCATCCTTGCCACTCACTGTGGCTCATTTTCAGTCAGATGGAAATGGAAAATGGTGACATACAGACACAGCTCAGAAGATACAGGTAAAAGATAAAGGAAATTGTATAATCCATTGCCCAAAGTTCTGTATTGAAATTTATGAGACACAGTTTAACACTGTGGGGCTGTTATCAACTAATTCAATTGTGAAAATGGGATCAAGAGTTTCTTTGAGTGATTCTTAATTTCTTCATTCATTGTTAATGCTGGCTTGATTAAAACCCTTCTCATGTCTCAGTCTTAACACCTTTAGAAGAAAGTAAAATTATACCAGCACACATTGAAGGGCAGCAACAGGCAACACTCGCAATGCAAACAGATTCCTGGAATAGATGCTTCTTGTGGCTACCAATATAATCATCTTTAGTCTTAGCATCAAATTTTCTCCTATTCCTTATGTGTGCAGCTACATAACAAATGCAGGGCAGGAAAAAAAGGAACATCCGAGGGTAGTTCTTTCCTATAAGCTAAAGTTTTGATGAAATTTAAATAAGGTGTTTACAAATCAGATATCTCCAAAGGTCTGAATAAATTACACCAATGGCAAAGGTGCAAAAAGGTGCAGGTACAAACAGACAGAAGTATTTGTCCAATATATTTTTCATGTGGATGTTACTGAGTTGAGCAAGTAATTATGTGGCCTCTGTCTCCAGAGACATGGTTCTACAACACAAAGTTCTGGGAATCTCAGGGTAGATTCAGTCCTTCTTCCACTCATTTCTATTGTATAAACAAGACTAAGAGGTGAAAATCTGTTAATAAATAGTTATAGTTAACAGAAAAATAGGTTTGTGCAGGTATTTGCTGCTAAAGAGCCCTTTAGCATAAAACCATATGAAATTTTGCATGACTTTTTAACATGGCACTACAGGAATATACATCTTTGCATGATTTTAGAAAGAAAGTAAAACCTTGCACTGTTGAAAACAATACTCCTTATGACATACTGCTTTGTTCCTGGTCTATGCTTAAATAGAAAGAGAAAGAATTGGATTTTCAGTCCTTGATTGGTCATGCTGAGTGCCCACATCACAATACATATCATGCCTCATTATTTGACAAACTGGCTTTGCTTGAATATTCAATACACATCCCCAGTGCAGTTGGCCCTAAATGCCAACTAAACATCACCTAGCAGTGTTTGCTTAGAGTGGACTTCAAAGTGGAGGTAAATAGGCTTCTGAATTTTAAGCATAAAAAAAGGACTTTCTTCAGGGATAAGTCACAAAAACCACACAAAGCAGAGCAAATACTCCCTGGGTACTGTTTTTCTTTCAATTTCTTTTTCTTTGTCTGTAACCTTTCAAGAATACAAAATACTTTGCTATACTGGTCTCATTAATAAATTACAACCAGTCAATTTCAGATGTCATTCTTCTGCACCATTCACAGTATTTGTTTTCTAAAACATTTCGGTTTTAAACTTTTGTTACCAGAACCTTGACAACACGTAGGAAAAACAAAGGTTTTGGCTTACTTCCATTCTTAAAGTTTGGCTGAGAGTAGAAAGAACAACAAGGAATAAAGCCAGAATTACATCTCACACAAAGCTGTAGAAAATGTGAATAGTCTCCCTATTCTTAAGGCATTTCAGGATACATTTCATTTGTATCCCCCTTCCCATCTTGCCTTCCAATTACCACAGTTCCAGTTCCAAGTTTCTGTGACTCTTCTTCACTCCATATTGAAAGCATGTCTATGTCCTTTATCTGCTAGCATTTAGTGATAAAATGGATTATAAACATCAGTTTAGGCCAGAAAAAGACTTTCATTTAACTGCATTTCCTATGGTCCTAAGGGGCTTGTTACTACCTGTATGCTGGGCATGGTGGATGAAGCTCACTTTCTCAGCCTTCCTGAATCCCGCACAAAGCAGGAGAGTATTTTTCTCAAGACTAGCACATACATTTAATTCCCTTAAATTCCCTTTATGTTCTTCCTGGAAAAGTATTACACCTTTCCAAGACAGTCCCCAAGTTGAAAGAAGTAGAAAGCAATGGGGGTTTTTTGGCCATTAGGAAGGAAGAGGCTATTGAATTTGTGAAGTTTAAGAGTCAGTAGAAAACCATGCTTTGGCTTCTTATCCCAAAGATGAAGATTCCATGATGAAAATGCAAAAATAGAGAAGGTTTTCTGATCTTCCACATTAATTCTCCCTCAAATTAGCTCTTTTCTTTCCCCAGAGAAGTTCTTACTAACACTGGGCAATCCCCATAAGCCATGCTATGATGAAAGAACCTATAAGGCTATAGCAAAATAAGGACATAGGATAACAAAATAAGATTGGTTATGTTTTATTGTATAGTGTTCTTTGTATTTATGGAAGTCAACTCTTGCTTAACAGAGAAATATTAACTTTTTACTTATTATAATAGTGATCACACTCTAATAATGTCAAAGTAACTAGTCAAAAAAAGAATTTACGTAAACAACATTTCACTGCAGTACTGCTATGTACAGGTGCCTGCCTTAGTACTGCTCTCTTGAATCGAGTCAGCTTTAAACACTATGCAGACAGTTTTCCTTCATCAGAATTGCTCAAATGATGCAATATATCCTTACATAAACCTAATATTCCCTAAGTCATTATTTCTTAAATATTTATTGTCACTTGTGTATGTATTTTGGCAATTACTTGTTTCACACAAGGCTGTGTGGTCTTGTGAAATCATACTGTTGAATATATAACCATGGAATCATACATCACATCCACACAGCAAATAGAGGAGTCAAATCTGTTCTTCCCATATGGATATTTTTCCTCTAATTTAGCCAGATGAAACAGTGGGCTTTACAATGTCTTAAAAAAAAAGAAAACAAGTCCCTATCACAATGGAATTCAAGCTGAAAAGAATGTATCCAACTTTTCCTCTATCATCTCCAATGATGATAACAAGAGAGCAAAACAGGCATATTTCATGATCACTCCTCAGTAGTAATCATGATAAAATTCAGATATATTGCTGGATATTGAATTTATTAATTATAAAGGTATAATTTTCTTAGTTCTCCTTAAATCATCCACTTGCCTGGTTCTGTTAGATAAGAAATGCAAATTCCAGAAACTACATTACCAATTTTATTATGGCTTACTTTTGAAATATTCAGCATAGAGACAAAACAGGAAAGCACATGCTGAGTGCAGTGAAGAGCAGTGGGATGCCAGAGTGCAAATACTGAATAAGATTGTTTGTAAACAAGCTTATTATTATTTCTTTATTGCTATCAAATCTAACAACTCAAACTTTATCCTTTGAATTTGCCAATGTTATTTCTTTTTACCCATCTCTTCTTTTTAAATCACATTAAAGTATTCCTTGCTAGTTTGAATTTTGTACTTCCTTATTGTCCTTTCAATAGAGCTAGATACTGAAAAGTTTATGTCACATGAACAGTGACTGTGATTATATTTTGATTAACTTGCTGCGTTCAACTTTCAGTCATACAAAAAAAAAAGTAAACATTCTTTTCCTTTTAAAAATCCTGGGTTTCTTGGAAAAACTTGAGACTAATGAACTACAGTGGACTTACTAGTCTGTGGTGTATTTGGTCTTCAAATGAACCATGCTAAATTAAGTCACACATGAACCTTTCCTATTTTTTGTTCCTGAAATATTTCTACATGCAGCTTAAATTTTTGATCCTCTGCCCTTTTTGCCAGGTTCTTAAGCTGTGGACTGTTAAACAACTCCTGCATCTCCCCAGAGATGCAAATCCCTAGCTCCAGTACAAATGAGGTTTTTAAATTCTTGAGGGCGGAATGTTCTACACAAATGGGAAATGGCATCGTTACTTAGCACTGTGGGAAGCATTTCAAAAGCTGAAACACCCTTGCCTTCAAAAGCAGAAAGTTTTTAAAGGGTCCTCATAACCCTCCTTTGCAAATCCTGACAAACATTTGATCCACTGTAGTTCAGTGTTATTCCAAGCCATGCACGCCTCAGCTGAGCTCCACTTCCAGATATTGGAGGATACCTTCTCAGCCTATAAATCTTCGTGTCAAAACCATCCATATGATTTCCTTCAAAGCAAATCAATTAATATAATTTTGATTTTTTGGACTCAGTATGTATTTTATTTGTTAGCTAAAACCATAAAGATTATTCAGATTTTCTCCAGTCCCTCTGTTTATCCAGTCTATGTTGCAAGGGTTGGCCTACAGCACTTCTATTTTTAGCTCTAATGGAACAGTCTTAAATTGCTTATTTTCTGTTTACTAAAGACATTGAGCTTGTAACCATGGAAACTGTGGCAAGTGCCACAGCTTAACTGTTTTATTAAATGGATAGGAGTTACAGCTGCAAAACCTGAAAGGCTAGCATATCAATTTTATACATATCTCGAATTACCATATATACCACATTATTGCAAGTACTACATTAAATATCAGAGGCCAGTATCTGGTCTTGGTTGTAATAATATAAGTTTGACTATCTCTCTCCTCAATGGAAACAAATTTTTTAAAAAATCTTATGCAATCTAATTCAAGATCTGTTTTTTGTCAAATTGCAGAGGCTGTCAAGTTTCAGTGATTACAGCATTTGAGTGCCTAAATTGCAGATGATGTACATTAAACCAGTCCTTAGTTATCACAGAAGGACCCCATCTCACAGTCGTGTCTGCATGAAGTTTTTAGCACATTACTGTATTGCTTACAGCAATCACATTATTTTTGAAACCACTGTGTAATGTAACATTAATAAAAAGATTTAAATCAAAACTAATGACTTTGTTAACTGAAACGTCTTAAACTACAGTGAAAGAATTAACACTAAGAACTCCTTAAGTCTGTAATTAGGTTTTTAAACAAGATCTTGAAAACCAGAGGTATTAAAAGTTTACATACTCTATTGCTTTTAGTACAGACTGAGTATGCTTCATACATATGAAAGCTAGGGTATTTTTCAATTCATACTTCAAATTGTATATAACATTTAACCCTTCTGAAAATTATTGAAAATTATTAGCACTGTTTAGAAGATTTTTGTGAGGAAATGTAAAACAAATAAATATAATTTTTAACACAAATCTAAACATTTCCCTGAAGTCCCCAAAAGACCAAGAGCTAAAATAAGAATAGTGGTGTATTTACATCCATAAATACTTATTGCATGACTCATGCTGTGTAATAGAACCAAATGCCTGAAGAATGTTCGACATTTAGAAGAATCAGGTTCTGCTTTCTTCACAATAACTGTGGCTGGAACAGTGTTCACATTTCTACTTTTGGTGTTAAATGTCACCAGATTACAAGTCCATCTATACAGGCACTTCCAGTGAACGAAAACCAAAAAGTAAAACTGTCATTTTAAAGGAGACACCTTTTGGTAAAGGTAAGACTCCAAGAAATTATGAACAGTGGTATTTCTTTCTATGAAAACATTACTGCTTAAATTAAATAATATGTTTGATGCTCAATTATTGAATACAAAGAAATGCTCTTCACTGTCTGTTGTCATAACAAGACTTACTGAAGTGAAAAAAAAAGTGATGTTTCCTTCCATTTATATATTTCTTTCCTTTTTTTAATCCATCTGCAGGATCTACCTTCATTTGCAACACCCACATAATTCCAGTGAAAAATCAAGAGGGAGTAGCAATGATGTTTATTATTAATTTTGAGTATGTAACAGATGAAGAGACTGCAGCATCTCCTGAGAAGTGCAAGCCAATATTGCCATCTAAACTCGTAAATCGTAAGTTACTCAATGAAATTTCTTTGTTTACCTCGACTTTTATCTGGCAAAGTAATCAACATGGGCAATAAAGTTAGCAAAGGATGCAATCCCATTGATTGACTCAATAATCCAAAACAATAAGGAGTTAAATGTAGCAAACCTACTGCAAGATGTTGGTAAAATAATCTATCAGGTAATTGGTAATACTAACAGCAGAGATCTTGTGAATAGTACCAGGACATATAAATTCATAAAAACTAAAACCTTTCACAGAAGTGGATTACCCTTGACAAAAAATCAACTACAAATGGAAAAATGAAAAAAAAAGCTTTGTGATATAGCCCAAATTTTTCATCTTAGCCTACTCAAAATTGAATATTTGTATTTTATAAAAAATAATTGATGGCATTTGATTAATAGTTGGTGAAATGTGATAAATTAGACTAGATAATATAAAAAATCAGTTTAAAATAATTCAGTATTGAAGTATTTAGATTGACTTAAAGGATGGGGAGGGAAGGGGTTGATGTACAGGAAATGCTTTTGCTTTCATCCCACTCTAGAACATAAGTATTGTCAAATTTAGAAAACACAAGGGTCCACTTCCTGTAGAACTACATTGTGTAGCTTTCTGTCCCTCTGTCTGCAGAATGTGTGCACTTTTACTGACCTTCATTGTGTGCAGCAGCAGCACACAATCCTTCTGCTTTGCATTGCTACTCACATAATCTACACTTACTACAAGATTTCCCAGAACACATCCTATTTGTACAAGCTCTTAGTAAAGCACAGCATGCTCTAACAGCAAGCACTAACCCTTGGAAAATACCTTTCCACAGAGAGATAATCTTTAACATTAGTACAGTCAAGGAACATAAGTATTCCAATTGTTAAATCAACACTTCAGTTCTCTCTAGTTAGGAAATAAAGACTGGTACAGTTCTCACTATGAGAAGCAAGGAACTTTCTTGATGCAAACACTACACAGTACCTGAAGTGTCCATAGGAGCCTACAATGACAGGGTATATAAGAATGTGGCAAAGAAAATTACCATTACTGGAGACTTGCAGTCTGCAAATAATTACTGTTTGCCAAATATCACATTTTTTAAAATGTCTTTGTAAATAGTCTTTACAACACATGTTTAAAATCTTTTGCTTTTATGGTTTCTTTTCTTACTCTGTTTTGCATTGGGTGTGGGGTTTCTTAATAACCAATACAACAGTTGTTTGTTGGGATTTTTTTTTTTGAGATACCAAGAAAACAATATTTTCCTGCTAGAGATACAGTTAAAATCCCATTAAGAGGTATCAGAAAAAATTTTTAAAATTGCATCAGAAAAAAAATATAATAAGTACATAAAACCCTACCCATATTCTGGTTTTATTTTAGTATACCATGATTTTCAAACATTTTACTTCCTCCATTTGAAAAGCAATTTTATAGCATATATAAAATTGTTCAGCTTGTCCATGCTTACTGTGGTTTTATGGACAAAATAGAAGGTAAAATACTAATTGGAGAGAAAAAAACAGAGCTTCATATCTTGAAAAAGAACATTTTGTTCTGATACCTGTGACACGTCATTGTACACTTTCAAGTGTTATCACTTGCTGCATTTTAAAGCAAAAAGCTACTAAACACAAAATCTGCAAAAAAATACCCCTACTTTGTAAAAACATCCTACCCTTGTTTTATGGTATTTACACCAGACACATGGGAGATTTCCTTGCTGAGAGTTCTCAAAAAATTAATAGGTGGGCCTCCAAGCTCAGTACATAACTGGTCTCTCTCAGAGAGAGATTAAGATGCAAAAGGAGGCAAAGAAAGGTGACTTTGAATTTTCCTGCTAGTGGGTACAGCCAGATGCCAGAGACTGGCAGAAACTAGAGCAGGCACATGGCTGCTCCATCTCCTACCGAGGTTCTCATGGTTTCAGAGCAGACTGCTATGTGGGCCGGACGGGATGGATGGTGATACAAAATATGCTACATAGCCAAAAATTCCTCTTGGCAAGAAAGAGGCCAAGCTATGCAAAACATCCAGAAATAACTGCAAGATACTGTGTACAGTTCAATGGTGGTTTTAAACTAAAACAGACAAAAGCCTTGTAATATAGAAAAGGCAGAGAAAGACCAATAAGCAAGAGAAGAAGTCAAAAAAGGTGGATTGTTTACCAGTAAAAACATCTTTTTTAAAGTCATATTCCCGGCATAAGAAAGGTCCACAGCAGATTCTCCAGGAGAATGGTGCTCTATTTAGAACAGGTAAACCAGGTGATCTCTTTTCACTGGATCACACACAAAATGGACAGTAACAGGTCAGGGGAAAAAAAAAAAAAAAAAAAAAAAAAAAAAAAAAAAAAAGTTAAAAAATCCCTTTGAATGCAGCAACAAATTTAGAGAATAAAAATAGGTAGGTAACCAGACACATAACAAGTGCAATACATCTCTGACAAACAACCAGGAAATGCAACAGCGAATAACAAAAGACAAAAGAATTCAGATTACATTAACTTCTACTACCCAGAAGCACATAGATCATGAGAGATTTCTTTCCAGAGCTCTTTAGGTTGAGTTTTCTCATATTAGAATTGCCTTTTCAACATGAGAGAAAAAAAATGACTGAGTCAGGTTGCAGGAGAGAAGTAAAAGTTATTAGGAAGCAAATAGTTGGCAGCTATTTTCCTGACCCTAGCAAACAAGATAACTTTTTGTACTCTCATCCTTCCTTTAATGGATTTATCAAGAGTTGATCAAATTTATTGAGTGTATCTTTGAAAATCCTTTTTTTTCTAAAAGCATGTATTCTGCAAGCTGCAGCCAACAGTTTTGAATGCTACCACTTACCATAGGGCTCCTCATGACAGAGATTGCCACTGAAGTGAGCTCAGTTGACTACAGAAGAGTGTTAATAACATTGAGGTTGTGGATGGTCATTGATGCCTTTATGGGTCATTCACTTAAGAGTTGGACTCAATGATCCTTCCATTTCAGAAAATTCTGTGATTCTGTAAAATCTAATGCAATGTAATAAAAAAGCATTTTATGCCAAGAAGAAAAGAGGGCTTTCAATCTGTTAAAGGACAAAGGACCCTCTGAACTAATTAAGACCTATGGCAGGCAAGTAACATTTTTTAGGTTCAGCTCAGTGACTGCATTTAGCTCTGGATAGAAAAAAATTTAAAAATTTATCAGCTGAACACTGACAGGTATTTTCAACAGTGTTTGTAAGCTCTATAGTACAATGATCCTGTCTTCTCTTATATGCCAGAATGATGGCTAAAACAGTGAGGTTCTGATTCAGCACTGGGCTTGACAGATGATGATAATAATAGATTATTAAAAAGAAAAGGTACATTTCAGGAGCTTGATGAGCACATTGAGTATAAATAGAATTCTTTCTAGTCTGGTGCCCAAGAGTTCCTATCGTATATGCAGCAAATGTCTGAATAGGCAGTAATGTGAAAAGTGAAGATAGTGGCTTCACAATAGCAGCGTAAAAGTCTTTTCAGTTGATCCTTTTCTTCCCCTAATTTTTTCTGGCAATAATTTATCACCACTTCTCACTGGCAGCTGGAAAAGTTTTTGTATAACCAAATAGTGAAATTTTGGAAGACCCTAGCATGTACTAACCCTGTAAATAAATCACAGACAACCGATTTGTCTTCTCTTTCGGTGCTTTTTTAGTTTGCTGCAATTCTATTTGACAATGTATGCCAGTTCCCTAGTAAAACTAAGGAAGCCTTTGTTCATATATAACTCTTTTCTGAGGAAAGAAAGGGTATAGCCCAAAACTTTTGCTATATCTTTTAATTTAAACTTCTAATCAAACTTATTAAATACTACCCCTGTTCCATGTTTGTATTCAGAAACATGTAGAAATTTCTTCTGTGCATACTTATCCCACAACTGGATAACATCCTCTTCTCCAGTAGAATATTATTTGTACAATGTGCACTTAAAGTGAGACTTAGAGAAACTGATTTCTCTTCTGGATGCCCCTTCATCATTCAATCTTTATAAGCTTTGTCTCATTTCCATATATGAGAATTCTACTCATTCTTTCTTCAATTATTTTCTAATAAGTTTGCTTGGCTTTTGTGTTGCCTTTTCTTAGATCATGTAAATGTTTTAGAATTCCAGAAATTAACATCCATACTTAATAAAACACTTAACTTTGCCCCACCTCATTTTATGTGTGAAACACTTGAAGACTTAAATACCTGCTTTGTAAATGACACAGTATTTGTGTAGCATATTGAAGTGTTAAGACTGATAGTTTTGAGCTACATAAGCACTAAAAATAGATTTTACTCATCTCTAACAGTTCTTATGGACTGTTCTCTCTTACACCTTCTAAGATACTAACATTTGCTTGATTGTCACTATAATGATAAAAAATTATTCCCAAAAATTTAGTTCATAAATTTTCATGAATCAAACAACTTGAAAAGCTGTATAAAATTTTGAACTGCAACTGAAATAATGCATAAATAATGTACATTTAGCAAGATACTTGTGATAAAAGAGAACTCCTTTTTAGACTTACTGTAAAAAGAACTGAGCTTTGTGTAGATTTTCTACAATGAACTAAATTAAGAAGAGATGTGATTTTATACCACCATAGAAAAAAACTTCTTTGAGCATTAGCAATTTATAATTTATCTAATAGTAACATTTGTTAACCAAAATAGCATATGAATTCCCATTCAGTGTGTCGTACAAGGTTAATTAAAACCATTAGAAACTTTATTATAAAGTGTTAAGCTATAACTTCCGGGTATAAATGTGCCTTTTATGTTGATGGTTGAGGAAAGGGACCCTTAGTGTCCAATTTTATTCCCAAATCTCTCCAACATTCCACCGTGGTCTGTTCATCCACTCTATTATTTTATGGGGAGCTTTTACAGCAATTTACAGAAGTAGTGGCATAAATTACTATTTGCTCATGGCACCTGATTCTGTTCCTCAAAGCTGTGAGATACTTCTTGTCTATAAAACCAGTGACTACAAGACATCAAAATCAATCCTGACATAGACTGAACTGAGAAAATCAACAGCCAATTCAAGCTGACAGAAACCCACAGGTTTGAGGACACTCACTTCAATATGAAGAATGTGGCTAAATTTTTTCTACCCAAAAGAGACCATTTGTGGAATTGCAATGAGAAAAACTTTTCAGCAACTAATTCTGAGTTGTCTTCATTTTTTGCCCCATCTAGAGCATTTTATCTTTTTACTGCCCTCTAAGGATTTTTTCTAATATTTAATCCAGTCCTGTCTAGATCACAACTTTTATTAATCAGTAGGCTAAAATAGCTAGTAGAGATGAGCTAATAGATGAGGTAACTTTGTCACAAGTTTTACTCCTTTAATTTCAAAACAGCTAGAAGTACTAACATGTAAGCTAAATATTGGTTCCCAAACACCATCTTTATTAGCTAATGGGAGAAAACCCAGAAAGTTATTTGGTTAAACCTGTCCTTTGAATCTGCCAAAGAAGGATATTTCAGGATTGTCTTATCCTTTTATCATTTCAAAATCTATAAGCCTAATAAAGACACCCTGGAATAATTTCTTGGGTTTCTTTCTGTGAAGGAAATGAGAGGTTCTGTTATTCATCCAATAAATGGATAATAACGTTCTTTGGATAAGGTTCAAATAAAATGAAGAGGCTAATCGTATTCTTAAAACAGCCAAAGCTATAATCAGAAAACCTTTGAAACAACTTCTTAAAGGTTCTTACTCTTCAGTAAGTCTTCCTCTTTCCTGGCCCTAGCAATGGAGTTACATCTGAGAAGCAGAGAACACTCCATACGCTGATGTTGTAAACAAGCACAACTGAAATTTAAATCAGGCCTTTGCATGTCAGTCAAAGAGCTAGCTCAAAACCACAGTATTTGCTTTCCTCTGAGCAAAGTACTTTGCTATATAAGTAAGTATAGCAGTTTAGTGAAATTCAAGCTTATATTTTTAGTCCTAGCAATATTAGGACTGCAATGTTGTCATGAAATACTGCATATTGTTTGATGCACACAATTTTGCCTCATAGAATATGGCATGTATAAGTAAGAGTAACCCCCTGACTTTTCCCAAAATGTAATGTGAAATTTGTCCAGGATCTTACATTTAGCTGCACCACTGTAAGCAAATTCACCTTCAGTGAGGGCTAGTCAAGAAAAATTGTGTTCAGAAAGAGAAAGGTTTCTATCTAGATAACCAGCAACATAATTCTGAAAACACCAGTGTCAATTGTGTATTTGTCCCCAAGATAAATTAGAGTAAGAATTAGATGAACTGAAACAGTGTTGTCCTCTTAGCAAAGTATGTCTAAACACCAATCACTGATATTTCCTCCTTCAGTGCTCCACAAACACCTAACTGCCTAAATTAACAGAACAGCCACTGAGATAAAAAATTTTCTTAGTCTTCTTCTACAGAGAAATACAAGTGGGTAGCTCTACTTCTGTTTCCTCACGATGGCTGCTGTTGGGGCTCAGCTCAGAAAGGAAGCCTCCCTGGATTCCATGAACTGTAGTTAGCTGTTTAAATTACAGCCTCACCCAGCTATGATCACAGAGCTATTTTGCTATATCTTGTACAAGCATTCAGTAAGAAAAAGCAATCTCTGCCTAAAAATATTGAAAATTGAAAAAGAGGGAGTGACACAGCTTCTTTCAGTAGCTTTCAGTGGAGGCAACTTATGCATACCACACAGGTCTTCCAGTGATATATTTTTATTAATTTTTAACAGGTCTCCTATCTATCTGTTCCTTTCAGGACATTTAAAACAGGGGGGGTTCTGTGAGGTAACTTGAAGGCTAGGATAATGATTTTCTGAAGTCATTCCACATTATAATACATACCCTCAGGAAAGTATAAAGGTAGTGATTTTTGCTTCATTCTCTGATGGAGGAAAGAGACACGTCTCTATTATTCATAATAAGAATTAGCAGAGAGAACTTTAAACATCTGTGTGCTTGCTAAATTTAATTATAGATTCTGACCTTGAAGAGGGAAAAAATCAAAACTATCTAAGTATGTCAAGCTTAGAGAAAAATAACTCTACTCGAAAGCAGAAAAAATTTCCAATAGATTTGAGAAACTTTTAGATGGATGTTGTTTACAAGAAATATTGTTTTTATTTATATCTTCAACATGAAAATGCTTGCTTTAAGATAAGCAAACAAAATAGATCTATAGATAAAAATGAAGGAGTTTACCTCCACCATGTCTTATTTCTCAAGCATAGAATCCTATCATTGTTACTTGATTGTTTCAAGCATCCAGGCAAGCTGGGCACTTCAAGAATTGAGAGCAACTGGCAAGGACACATAGTCTGAAGAGTTCTTACCATGAAGATATGAGGCCTATCAGGAATATAAAGCTAAGCTCATATCCTGAACAAGTGAATAAAATCTTCAGATTGTTCTTCAGATGGAAATTATGAATTCTTCAACTTTTTAGAAAGTTTCATCCAAATAAAATTGTCATTGTCTAGCAAAAAATCACCAATTAGAAGTTCCATTTCATGAGAAATAGTCTGTGTAGTCTGTGTACGCCTACTTTAGTTTTCCATCTGGAACCTTAGCCAACTTTAAAATTTGGTAATTGGAAACATATATTGATCTAAAAGCAAAAAAACTTAGTAATTATCAAAAATTTCTTAATTGAATAGTTCTTAAATTTTCCAAATAAAAAGTCAATGTACTTTCAGAACAATTCTTCTGCATATTACATATATTGTATGTGAATTTAAGCTACCTGAATTTGCCTCTAAAATGTGTGGAAATTTGATATTCTGCCTTCTTTTCTTAATAGTCTGTTTATTTTTCTAATCTGTTTCAAGCAAAAGCTTTTTGTAAATTTAGTTTAATTGTATTTCAGATGGTAACAACCTTTCAAGTGGCTCTTCTTCAGGTAAATCTATCTTCTAAAATTCTATCTACAAAAGTCCTCTTATTGCATTGTTCTGGCTGTATTATTTCAAGATCTCATTACATTTTATATATTTCTAGAAGAGTTCAAGTCATAATATGGCTCTTGCTCTCACTGACTGAATATTTATTTCTGCAAAAACTATAGATATAACAGGTAAACTATTAAATTTAATATAATTATATGACACATAAAATCCAAATTTAATGATACTTCTCATCTTATTATTACTGAAAGGTGCAGTATGCAGAGCATAAAAAAAACTTCAATCAGTATATGAGACAAATCACATTGCAGAAATTGATAGTGGTATACGAATTCAGTGTTGAAACATAGAAAACATCTTCAGGCTTCCTGTCTCAGAGAAAAACAGTATTTTTTATTGTATGAAGCCTAAGGCAGCCAAGTTAATGAAGGGTTGAGAACTTCTTGAGAGCTTGATTTAATAGATAGAATAAATTTTTTCTTTCCAGCTGCCAAAAATCCCAGCACTGTCTCACCAGCTAAATATTGATCTAGGTAACAAATAATTTAGATATAATATTCTGCACAGCTTGCTAATTTATTCCATTGCAGTTATTTACTTTTTTCTTCTTTCATATATATAATCATATTTAAGAAATAAAAATGCAAGTACTAAAATCTCTTTCTGGGAGGACAATAAATTCTTTTTTCATATGGCTTTTTTACAAAAACACTTCAACTCCTGTAATTCTAATGAATAAGATATAATAAATTTACATTTCTATCAATGAGTGGAAGGAAAACAGGTAAATGTGCCAATTCATATTAACATTCAACGGTATAAACATTTTCTTTTGAGGGAGACCCTGTTAACATTCTTCAGACTCAGTTCACTGGTCAGTCACACACAGCAGAGCCCCAAAAGCAGTCAGAGACTTAATTCCCTTCCTTTCATATTCTGACAGAGTCTTATGCGCAGATATCAAAGTTAAATCTTTCTCACTTACTAGGGAACATAAAGAAGATTGCTGGTTTCTTATACCGGTAGGAGACACATGCAGCCTTACATTTTAGAGAAAACTAAAAGAAGTGCCAAAATTAAAGGAGACCATAACAGAGGATAAAAAAAAAGAAGTATATTCAATGTCTGAAAATTATGAGTTCTAGCTTCTAATGTTAATAATTGCATATGCCTTGTTTTTTCCTCCTGAAAAATAATTAAGATTATTTAATGAGCAGAACAAGAAAATTATCCACTTAAGTATGCTTCAATACATTTCAGGAAAAAGAACTGAAAAAAACATAACTGTCTCTTTCTGTAATTCTTTGTCCCAAGGCCTGCTGTGCCCAGACAGAAAATAAGGCATCATCACATGCCTCAGTGTTTGCATAGAGTACATTCAAGGATTTGCTGCTATTTTAGACTGTCACTGTTTAGGGATTCCATTTCTCAAAAGCAATTGTTTCCTTTAGTCGGTTGCTTGAGTTGCTAGATGGTATTTCCAAGCATTTGAGTGGCAATTCAGTAACTGTCTCTGCATTTCTGATAACCTAAATCTTGGAATTCTTTGACATTAGACATTCAATTTTGATAAAATATTTCAGTAAAGGTCTGACTTGTGCTACTTTTGTGGAAGTAATTTTGCTTATTCTTTGGGGAAGTTTCAGGAAAAAAGGTGGTATGGAATTAGCTCATGCTTTGGAGAGCAGTCTGTCATAATTGACCTATCTTACCTGCCCTTATCAAGGAAATCTCCTTACAGTTATTGTGGATATGTATGTTCTATTCTTTAATCTCATATATTGAAAAAGTAACATATGTTTCATATTATAGCCAGACCAGTCACTCACCATTGTAAAACTATCCAAGGACCTGATTTTCTTCAACATCCTACCACAGTTAACAAGCTGTACAGGAACATAAGCAGCTCACTTTGGTTCAGCTCTCAGCCTAGGAGAAGTGGTTCATCACACCAGGAAACAGTTCTGACAGTTTCTACACCTCATTTCGACAACCTTCTCCAAATTCTTTGTGCATTTGAGCTCCTTTGATTTGGTTTTGGAAAGTCTAAATCTAAAGAATGTTGAGACAAATAGACTAAATCTAGCTGCCAGCTAGGGAGCCTGAGACCAGCTAGTATTTTTCCCTCTGCTTTCATATTTTGGGGTTTGGATAACTGTTTGCATCAGCATGAAAATAACAGTACTACTAGTGGTGCTAAAAAAAATGGCAGAGCAATTCTTTGGGGAGCCATCACAACTTTTCAGCTGTTATCTCTTAGGATTACCCTTCTGCAGTGCTTGGGATAGGATTGCAGGGATCCCATTGACATGGGTTGAACAGAGTTTGGGAGATAACACATAGCATCTACCACTACCCAGAGACCACTCAAGAAATTGTAGAGAAGGTAAAACTCTCTCAGCTGCAGGCATTTCTCTGATTTAGCCACTGTGTCTTGTATGTAAATATGCATTATCATCACTAGAAATTTGGGGGATACCTTCACTGTATCAAAGCAATGTTCAGGCCAAATATAATTTCCCTTCCTTTTTATGAAATTTATGCACAGAACAGACACAAGAATCACTAGCCATGAGAGTGTATTCAGTTACAAAAGAAATCCTTTTCCAGATATTTTTGCTGGAACTTCCAATTTTGTATTGATGAGAAAGTTTTCAACCATGATTGTAGCTTTTGATAAGGTCCTTTGGGACCTGATTTTCATTCTTCCTTTTTTTTCTGCTGAAACAGAATTCCATATGTTTGTATATAGTGTTTAAGAATAGCAATTTTGTATTATTGTTAGCACTTCTTATTGAAATATTTATGGAAAAACAAGAATATTAATTTTTCTTATCAGGATGAGATTTTTTCCTGCATTTTTCCCCAAAACCATTAATCAAAACACTTTTCTTTCCACCAATTCTAGGTCTTATCCTTCGATCACACAAAATATGAGATAGAATTTTAAAAAGGCTTCCGGAACATAAGAAAAGTCAATTTGAGTTTGAGACTTTGGAGACAATTCTATCTGCAAACAGTTTGGAAGAGTCCTATATCATCTACAGTGATATTTTTGGACTGAGTTCTACTATTTAGAAATTTTAACAGCTGAGATGGCATAGAGAATAAGTGCAACCAACAGATTAACTCATTTGCAAATTACTTATTCAGTAAAGTAAGGTTTGAAAGGAGGAGGTGGAATGTAACTGTGGAATTGTGACTCAGACTCAACTGCTTTCCTCAATTGCTCTTAGGAAGACACAATCATACAAATCTCTGACTCAGCATTAGGAGGAATTTGGCAACCTAGTCTTTAATAAAACATAAGGATTTTAATGTAACATTATCTCTGGATTCATAGTAAATAGCTGGTTACATCTGAAATGTGTTTGAGTACTGTAAGCCAAGATACATCTGCTCTGATATCATACTTACACAAAGCAGGGATTGTCCATTACCAAACGAAGTATTTCACCCATATGCAGGATGCCAGGAAAGCTTCCACTGGCATTTATAGTCTATACTGGGACAGTAGGCCTGAGGCCTGAATGAATTTTGCATCATGACAAATTGTGTTATTACACTTCCTTGCTTAGCTCAGTAAATTACACAAATTCTGAATGGGCCCCCTGATAACTTTAGCTACAGGAGAGAGATGAATGTCCAACACACCATGTAGCTCATTACTTGTTCGCCAAAGAGCAGCAATACTCCTCTTAAGAATATACAAATTAAAAAGCAGGAAATAGGGATTGAGACTATTTATTACAGTGTATAGAAGAAAAGCAAAAAACTGCTCATCCAAGTTTTCTATTTCATACCCAAAAGTCTTAGCAAGAAGCAAAATTCTCACTGAGTATTCTTTCCAGCTGAACTGCAATTAGACAGCTAAATCAGTAATGCATTATAACATGGTCATATTAACGTGGTGAGGCAGAAAAGACCATCTGCAGCACCATGAATATGACTAAAATAGAGTGCCAACAAAAAGCCTTAAACAGTGTCTAATGCCAGAAATCCTTATGAATGGTGTTTTTAAGAATTTCAGTGTAATTGATAAAAAAGAGAATTATAGTATTAGTTTTACTTTGGATACAATAAGCTTTCAAAATTGATTTATAAGCTGCTTTACAGCTCAATTCTATCTGCATTTTAAAATAATACCTTTTTTTTACGATCTTCACTAATTTCAGCTGTGAGCATTTGTAGTGTTCCTTCATACTTAGTAAGTTAGAAGAAACAGACACACTCCTAAGAGGCACTCTGCTGAACATCACTGTGTAGACTTGTGCTGGTTTGAAAGTAAAACCAGTGAGAGACTCCAAGTCAGAAAATACAATTTAATAGGAGGAACACAAGAGAAATAAAATAAATGAAGATTTTACAACCTGACACCCTGTTGGTTAGGGTGGTGGTGGCAGTCCAGATGAAGTGCTCTTGTTGAAGCAGTGATCCTGTAGGAAAGGTCTGGTAGCTCTGGTCCTCCAGGAGTCCAGCAGGCCCCTGCCCTCTGTGCTGTCCCAGATTATATCCAGGTGGGAATGCTTGGCTCCTCCCCCTGGGTGGAGCATCTCCCAATGGGCTGAGATCATTCTATGAGTCATACAATGGGTCCTTGATTGCCCATTAACAGAGATAATTCCCACCTGTGAGTCACGTGGCAAGGCGTTGATGGCCCATGAACAGGAGATAGCCCAGAGCGAGGGGCAAGGGAAAACACTGCCCCACCTGGTTTAACAGCTCCTGAGGGTGGTGATACAATACATACTTTGGGCATATCTTGCATTGTATACCTAGGACAAGACTGAAAATCAGCACCTTTAACTGCTGTATTAAAGATGTATGACTGGTTTATGTAACAGAGATTTCTGTCTATTTTATTGTTGTGTATATATTCAAAGAGTGATAAATTCAATGCTAAATATTTGGAATTCAACAAACTTTTTCAAAAATTGTCAAGGACAAAAAAGTAAGATCATTACATGGACTTATATATTAAAGTAGGAAAAAAAAATGGAAATAAATGACCAGATTTCTAAACTCTTGGATGTTACCAATAGTCTCACAGATTCTTTATTTTATAACATTTTCAATTTCTTGGATAAAAAAGGTGCCAACAAAGAGGTGAGAATGTTTGCATATGTCAAAAAATTATTCAGAGTATTAAATAAGATTCAAAGACTAATGCAAGAAAGCTGAGTGGTCAAGTAATAAAACAGCAAAATAATTTTTTTGCGGATGCAATATTAGAGACTAAATAATCTATTATCAAACGACAAAACTTCTCAGCTGTTGTAAAAATATCTTAAATTAACACAGTTAGAAAAATAATTCAAAATTGCAATGAAATATTGGTAATTATAAGGAAGTGAACTAAAGTCAAAACAAAAAATCATTATGTCACCGCATTGATCCCTAAGTCTGGGAGTAGCTCAGGCCAATGTAAAAAGGATTACATTAGAAATAAAAAATAACTGAGAAGAGTAAGAAGGATGTTCAGAGGTACACAATGCAGTTACACAAGCATTCTTCAGCTTGCAGAAGAGGTATACAAAGAGCAATTCAGCAGATGTATGAAAAACTGTATATAGCCATATAGAGATTATATTGAGACCATGAAAAGGGAGTAATTATTATCTATTTTTATAGGAACTAGAACCCTCCCCAAGGCAACAAGTGTATAGCAAATAAGGGGAAGTATTTTTCACAAACATGCTAAAATTATATAAATCTTTCCTATGGACTGCTTTGCAGATCAAACTACAACCATTTTTTAAAAAACACTGAGACAAATTCATAGAAGAAAGGTACACCAAACATTTAGTTTGTGGTTTAAATAAACAATCTCTAGCTCAGGAAGTTTCTGAAATTCAGAGAGCTAGAAACTGAGTAAATTTATGAGCAGTAATACAATGTGACTCTTAATCTCCTTCTTCATGTATCTACCACTGGAAAGTATCAAGGTCCAACAGTGTGCTTGATGGACCTTTGGTGTCATCTAGTACAGCAGTTTTAGCTCTCAGACAGGTTTTCCTGAGCAGAGTACTCTCACCTACATTCTTTTAGAATTCAAAATACAACTCCACAGTCAGGACTAAGTATATTGGATGTCCATTTTAAAACATTAAATGATTAAGCTGGGTCATCTATTGTTCTCCAATTACTGTCCACCATAGGCATAAAAGAAAGACTATTTCAAAACATGTCAGTATGGAACAATAGATTTCAGTGGTAAATATTAATAAATATTTGATAGCTACAAATGCTAGCAATTTAAACTGACTGAAAAATAATCTTATCCCAAACAGAACTTCTTTTATAAGAATATACTTTGCAATATTGTCCAAGAAATCATTTCACTATTCATTCACTGTTGAAAACACTTAAGTAGCAGTGCTGTGAGATACAAGAAGTTATTCAATAAGTCAAACTGTTTATACAATGATAACTGATAATTTCAGTTATTTAAATTATTTTATTTTGTTAAACTTTAAAATTGCTTTTTCTAAACTGTTTAATATGTTTTCTGTACATCTGAAGTCCCCATGACTCCATTTGAGAATTGTGAGAATTGTACTACACAAAACCTTACAATATTTGTTATTTAGGTTTGGTTTCTTAGAATGGTATTCTGTAAGTTTTGCAATTTTTCCCTCTATAGTTTCTTTCTATGCACCATATTATACTCTTTGTCTCAGCTACTGATGTTTCTTACCATTTCACACAGTGTTAGTTTTCCACACACTCAGGATAATCTCCGCTGCCATTCAACGCACCAAGCCCAACTCAGCCCACCCCATACAAATGGAAATAATAATTGCATTGTATAGGTACACCTGAGGCTTGAGATCTGTGTCACTCTTTTTTCTTTGCTTTTCTCCTTTACTTATCATTTTAAACTCATTAAAATTGTTTCATCTAATCATCAGATGTAAGTATTGGAAAGGATTGTAGCAGAACTGATATACAGCTTAATTCTCTATCCCAAGTAATTAGCACTGGTATCTTCCTGTTTAATCTGTAGCCAATAAATGCATATATCAGCAGTATATTTATAAGCATATGGAGTTCCACTAATAATAGAATCCACAAATATCTATTTCAGGATAACAGCTACCAAGCAAAATAGTTAGACATGTTCTGGCAATCTTTTATAGGTACATAGATTTTTAATTTAGGAAGGACAATCTGAACCTAATAGCTTTTAAAATAGGCTGTAGAATTAATGTTGCTATTCTCATTGTAAGTGAAAAAAGCTGATTTTAATGACCAGACACTAATGTGTAATATTTTCTTTGGTTTCTGTGTTTTTACATGTAGGCAGACTTTTTGGGTTCCGGCTACCTGGATTGAGACTTCTAACATACAGAAAGCAGTCCTTACCCCAGGAAGACCCCGATGCAGTCATAATTGATTCATCCAAGCACAGCGACGACTCAGTGGCAATGAAGCACTTTAAATCACCTACAAAAGAAAGCTGTAGTCCTTCAGAAGTGGATGATACAAAAGCACTGATTCAACACAGTAAATGTTCACCTTTGGTTAATATATCGGGACCTCTTGACCACTCATCACCTAAGCAGCAATGGGACAGACTTTACCCTGACATGATACAGACAAGCAATCCACTAACCCATTCCAGATCAAAGGAAAGTATTTGTAGTATACGGAGAGCCTCTTCAGTACATGACATAGAAGGCTTTAATGTGCATCCCAAGAACATTTTTAGGGACCGTCACGCAAGTGAAGGTATGGTAGAAAGTCAATCACTGTTATTTGATGTACTAAAAAAATATTTTTTTCAATATTTCATAGCAATAATCATTACTTTGTAAACAAATAGAAATATAGTTAGCTAAATATAATGACTCAATGGTGCATTGAAAATATTAAGGGCCCAGATATACCAGGCTTATGTACACTAAATATTGTTTTTCATTTCCAAGGAGAATAATGGATTCATGGGTTTGATCTTCTCTATAGAGATAAAGCAAATATTGGGACCAGCATTCCTAAAGCTAATATTAGTGTTCAGGGGGAAAAAAAACATCAGGTGATCAAATTATAATTGCATGTACCATTCTCTCCTATACTTACATATATTACATTGTCTTTGACTGTATGAACTCCTACTTCAGAGACTGATAAGTTTATTTCTCTTAAATCTGTAATGTGCAGATTGTACACTCACTGGTCTGACACTGAGACATGTTTTCTCTCTCATGCTGAAGAAAATATCCTCAGTAATTTCATTGATGTGTTTTGTGTAATGAATAGTGAAATACTTAGTGAAATGGTGAGATGCTTAGTGTAAACTTCATTTAAGTGTGATTTTCTCCTTGTGCTAGTATATCCATGTAGCCTGCAAGTTACAAAGATATTTCCTCTCTTCTCATTTTCATTGTCTCTCCTAAATCCATGGAGTATAGTCCATGATTTCTTCTTGAAGATGGGAAGTTTAAGAAACTTGGGAAAGAGCTTATCAAACAGAGGTTTGAAAGCCCTGTGAATTGAGAAGTCCCATTGAAGGTGGCTTTCAAAGAAAAGTGCCACATATACAATGCTTTCACAGCTACTGATGGTCTAATGACTTGCATTACACACCTTTATATTTAGGCCAGATGACACGGAATGTATGGTAATATTTTAGGATTCAAAAAAAATGTTATGGGAGAATGTGTATAGATTCTTAAATTAGCAGGAAAAATAATTTTCATTTTTAATGATGGCTTGTTTATCTCTTATTCACTGACCACAAGTGTAAAATCCCATAAAGTTCTTCTGCCTTTTGGAAAGTTCACCTCAAGAGCCCTTTGCTTCTACACTTTTCCTAAACTATAAGTCAGAATGTTCCTCTGACACTCAGTTTAACCCAGTAGAATAGCAAAACTAATCATTCCTTCCAGTCACTCTTCCTGTATTAAATGTAATACATAAGTCCTTTTTTCATTTCTGTTACTTTTGGACCATGGGGGTTTTTTTCAGTTCAAATGAACCTGAAAATTCAATTAAATCCATCCTAAACCATACCATTTTGTATAGTTCATGGTCACATTAAGCCAAGATTTCACAGTCAGGAGGCAAAAATCTCCAAGGTTGAACTTTGGCATGTCCTTTGAACCTATTGCATAAGCTTTATCTTGATTTAAACTTCCCCATGTATTTAAAGTCATCTTTCAAAGAAAACACATTTTAAAATATCTGGGTTTCAATTTCTGTTTTCAGAACAATTTTTATCATAGTACCTCCCAAATGGTCAGTCTTCATCAAGTTATATATCTATGAAAATGTGTAAAAATCAGTTTGAATATTAAGTGTCTTTAATTACAGTGGTAGAAAGCTGATGCATAAATCACCACATAATTTAATACTTGCTAAATGGAGGAGCAAAATTTTCTATCTCCATTTTATGGAAGAACTTTTTTCAAATGTTAAATACTACGGAAAATAAATTTTACTATGAGGAGTCAATAATCCAATTGAATTCCTAAGGCCTCTCACACAATGTGATCATTTACAGTGTAAATAGACAAAACACTCTCTCTCTGTTTCCACTCTGTATAAACTAAAAAAATAGTAGAGAAACAGGCCCTAAGCTAATGTCGTACATAGTCATTCTAGAAAAACACAGCAGAAGAGAGGATGGCTCTCAGAAAGGCATTATAATTAGTAACCATCCTTGATGCCATCTGCTTACAATCATGTTAAAATTGGGCACCTTATGCTGAAGAGATGCTTAAATTCATCCAGCAAGTTCTAATTGCCTAATTCAACAGTGAGCCATAAAACCCTATTATTTCTGTAAAATTATCCATGCAAGTTAAGTAACAAAGATTCAGCTTAAATCATCTTCTCTGGGCTTGCAGATTCTGAACAGGGAGAATGCAAAACCCCAAGTACAACAAGTAAAAGTAAACTACAGTCCCAAAGGGCTAAATTCTTACCAAAAGAAATAGGGTTTAATATATTTTGCCGTTCCATTTTTATTTTGAGTTTTCTCAAATCATTCAAAAATTACTACTCTATCTGAAAATGCAAGTCAGGATTCAATTTTTCCTACCCTTGCCAGTTCAAATAACATTAATTGAATCAGTAAGGCAGAATTCTGAAAGAAGAGAACAACATTACTTAGCTTAATACTAACTAGAGTAATTTACCTGCAGTCAAATTTTAATATAATGCAATTGAGAATAGAAATGAGTTCATGTGTTAAATTAATTTATGTAGCCTTGTTGCCTATCGCTTTAAAATTATCTTCACTGTGACCATTATATGCCAAAAGATATTACAATAAAAATGAGAGCTTAGTATTTTAAATTCATTTGAATGTACTGGATCAAATTCCATTCTAAATTTTCCTATGTGACAGCAAAAGCAACAGGGCAGGAACTGTGTCTTACACTCACCACCCAAAATGCAGCCAAGCCAGCCTCATCTGAAACACCAGCAATCCAGATTTTGCAGGCAGGTACAGGTTTACAGGGATTATTCAGAAACATTATTATCTTCAGAAAGTGAACTCAGCAAGATGGCTGCAGCCTTCTGAAAGAGCAGCAGGCTTTTGAGCCCAACATCTTCATCTCCAGCAGTGCTACAGATGCCTGGCACAGGAATGCACTGGCCTGGGAGGAACAAACAGCCTTCCAGAGCTCCAGGTTATGAGCCGTGCTCCACAGAGCTCAGGAAGCCGAGGAGAAGCCAGGGAGGCAGCAGGTGTGACAAGGCCCAGCACCGCCGCCGGTGCCCCCGGCAGGCCATGGCCTCTGTGCAGAGCAGGGCTGACCGCTCTCCACAGGCACGGGGCTGCTGTGGGACAGACACATCACAAATGTCTCAGCCTCAGAGGTGGTCTGTTAGCCCAGCAAAACGAGATGAATGTCTGTGTGAGTCCAAAGCACATTTGAGAGCTGGTAACCTGGTCACAGCAGGTGTTCACACCAGGAGAACAGGCCCGGTCCCTGCCAGACCCGCCTCACACCCACAGCCAGGCAGGGCACGACACGACAGGACAGTAGCTTGTGGAACACATTATTATCACAGAAACCAGCATGGCATCTCTCTCTGCACCTGTGTGGCTTCTTTAAAATAGTGATAACAGCAACAATAATATTCTCCCCAAAAAGGTTTGATCTCACAAGAAGATTCAGGGCCAGGTGTGCCTGTAAGGACAGAAAGCTTTGCTGTTGTTTCCTTGTGGAAAGGCACCTAAGAGCTGAAGGAGTCCCAGGTGTATCTTTCTCCAGCACTTACTCAGAAGAGCATTGCTTAGGTTGCTGCCATGTTAAAAGCCTTTCCCCGTGTGAGTCCAGGCAGGTGTGGGGGGCCCTGGGGGTCTGTGCTGTGCCTCCTGTGCAGCCCCACATGCCATGCAGCCACCCTGCACTTCTGCCTCAGCTTCTCTTAACTATGTGGGACTAATTACTTCTTCTTGGCACTTTTGTCCTCCAACCCACTGCCAGACTTGTGCAGAAAGAATTTTATCATGTTTCTTTGAAGGCAAGTTAGCTAAAGGTAGTCCTACTGCCTGATGATCTAGGCCGAACACTTTTACACATTATCTCAATTGTCAGAGTGACTTCACCTTTACCTAAAATCTTCATAATACAGTCAAGGAGGTGAAACAATATTTCAATTCAAACCGTGCACTCTTTGAACCCATATTTTCTGCTTTTTTCTGATATAGATTTTAGTTGTCTTTTTTTCTCTTTTTCTTCACTTTATTATGCTGAAAACCAGACAATGGTCGCAATTTCAAAGGTAAAGTATACATCTAGACTCTACTTTCCAGTGTTTCAATCAGCCACACTTTTTGGCATGTTATTTTGCCTGCTGTGTGAAATGTTCAAATGCAACATTCTCATATTGACCTCTCTAGGGCTAGGTCTATTACATAAATTATATTTGTTAAACATGTAGTTATTCCTGTAACTCTTGTCTCAAAGCACTAACTACGAATCACTGGAAAAAGTGAAGGCATAGTTAAACAGCTTTTTGACTTAATTATGTGTTAATTCAAAAAAAGGAAGGGAGGGAGAGAGAACATATCATAGTTACTTAACTCAGTCCTGTTGTTCTTAAGCAGTCAAAACTTCTGTTGAAGCTTCCAGGAGTTTTACCTGTAAAAGGATGTGTGATTGTATGAGGATTAGCAAATGATCCGTTATTACAAGGTGCTTAGTTTTCAGTTAACTCTCTCAAAAATTAAATAACTGATAATCAGGACCCTTGTGAAAGTATCTTCACTTATTCCTCTTTTGTCTCTTTGAAACTAGTTTCACGTTCCTGGATGGCAGGGGGTATGGTTTCAAGCTTCCTGTAGCATCAAAATATGCATGCATGAACTTCATTGCCAATTTCATGTTTAAATAATTTCAGTGCAATTACAAAACTGTTTCTTTTCACCAGCATTGAGCTACATGTTTTAGGAGCAATTTGAACATAATCCATAAGTTACTTCCTCCACTTCTAAAGATTACTTACTAAAGTGTTCAGTCTAATTGCCATATTTGTATCTGTGAGAAAACTGGTTTGTGACCTCATGCATGATGCAAAAAGTGTGTGTACCTGGTAAAATCTCACTAAACTGCATGCAGTGCATGACCTAGATTCTGTAAAATAATTTGTGGACTACAAAATCATTGCATTTGCTTGATGTGTATGTTGGCAAAATCTTGGGGGAAAAACATGCAGTTTATGTGCTGTACAATAACTTTTATAAATGTATTTACTGCTGGTGAAAGATGATAAATTGGCATCTCAGAAGAGTGAAATCATTTCTCGAAGCATTGTGTAAGCAAGAATGATTAGATCCTACCATGGGGAGCTTAAACTGAACCTGAAAGATTCTCCTTTTTAGGCTAGGCAGAAGGAAGTCATTGTCCCTGCTTATTCAGTTCTCTGCCTTTTTGTTGAAACTGTCAATCAGAGTGCCAATTAATATCAATTGTGATTGTGATTTGTCATGGCTTTCTTTTTGTACTTCCTGCTATGACTGTATAGCAATGGTCCACTAGCTGTCAAGTATCAGCTCAATTTCTGTCATTCTGGGCTGTACTTAAGCTAATACTGTCTTTGAATCAATTACCATTGTCAATGAGGTGCATTATACCTTTCACCACTTTCTAAAGCAAAAGAAGGTGGGGGAAAAGAAGTGATGTTTTATTCTCATGTGGAATGAACTTAAGCCTAATATCATGCTCTAGGCCATCAGTATTACATAGTGAAAGAGAGAGTAATCCCCTTTGAAATGGAAGCGATAAAAGATTTAAATCCCAGAAACCAAAAGTTCAGTGCAATTTAAGCATCTATAAAGTTACTTATAAAACAAGGTCTTGTCTACTATCTAATCACAGATTTACCTAAGCTATCTTAGTTTCCTCTTACCGTTGAATTCCTAAAGTATCAAGAATTTTGTTAATCTGACAAATTATTTCAACTTGATATCCTGCTTACATCTAAACTGATTTAATACTCAGAAGCTATTGCTAAAACTAACAGGGAAGCAGGGCTGGAAAACTGCAGTCTGACCACATGTACGATAGCACACACCAGCCAGATTAGTCACTTCACTGATTTGTGAGGAGATTGTGAGCCCTGATATATTTTGAACACTAATTTTTAGTAGACTCATATAGATGATGTAAAAGAGAGATTCAGGTCCCATCTGGGCCAAAAGGCATTTAAGTATGGTATCATAATCCCTTGGTGGTGTCCTTCATACCAGGCTTTTTTATCATTCCTTGCAGGTGAAAGGTAGTACTTTCTTCACTTTTCCCATGAAGCTGCTCCAAATAAAAACAAAACAAAACAAACAAACAAACAAAACTAGGAGGAAAAGGACTGTTTTGTCATTAATGGTTACAGAATTCAGGCACAAATTATATTTTGCACCCAAATTTTTAGTCTAGAGCATCATGCCCTCCCTTAAATTTCTTTCTGCGCAGCAGCAAAATTTGAAATGGAGTAATAGAGATTTTCTATCTGTGGCCCAGATTAACATACAATTATCATGAGTTTAAGAGATAGAAAACATGTATAAATCCTTATAAGCTTCAAGAGAAAATTAAATGTCTGCTTCTTCAGCAAGCATTTGAAGCCAGGTATGATGGAAAATCAGCCCTCACATAAAGAATTTTGCCAAAAAAATTAAGAATTCAGCACAGCACAAAGCATTTACCCATAGCCATCCCCAGGCAGCTGGTTGCTTTGAATTTCATTCATTCCCACATTGCAAATAAAATCAGCTGTTCCACTCTTGACTTCGCAATTTGCCCCACAGGCCTAATCCAATCCCATTGACTGTTCCTGACTTAACACATACATTCTTGTTTTCCACTCAGGAAGACAAAAGAAAACCTCAAAAAGAAGAAAAAGAGAAAAGCATCATTTATTGCCCTTAATAGAATTAAGGCAACCTTAAATAAGGTTCTTACGTGGATGTAAGAACTACCTTTCAATCCCACACTTTATGTACATTAATACTGACTGCAAGACCTGGATTTTTTCTTAAATCCCTAAGTGGATTTAAGTCTCACTGTCTAAACATCTTTATAGTTGTTTTTTCAGGTATTGTTCTCAAAAGCAACTTTTCCTTTCAATGAATACTTTTGGTTTCCCAATGAATGTTATGATGACAGTGCAAAACAAGTATTCTTATAATTTATATTGCTTTCTTGTTAAAACTACTCTGTCTAATAAGGAAAAAATAATTATAAAGGATATGTATGTCATAAAGCATGGAAATTTTTAAAAATTTATCATGATGCACTAAAATAGTTTAAGAAGGTTATATACACACTGTTAATATTCTACCTGTGAGTATCCCTACAGTTCCAAATATTTTGTTAGCAATGACAATTGAAGAAACATATTGAGTATACTAAATTTTTCAGTTTCTTTGAACTATCATGTGAGCATGAGCAAGGTAGGGATGTGATAATAGAGCCTTTGCTAATTCCAGGCACTCTTATATAATCATGTGTCCTATTTCTGCTTTTATAAACAAATGAGCATATAGCCTTTATATTCAGTCAGAACTATGAGAGCACACATTCCCAGTAATGTGAAAACAAATAAGGATAGATGCATTATGCAATTTGGAATCCATCAACTATACAAAAAATATTGAGAGTTATATGTAAAGGAAGTGTGATATTTATAGCCAATATTAGATTTGAATCTTATTAGCAATAGAGTTATTTTAAAAAATGTAGATAGTTTTTATTATTAACAAATAGTATACAGAAAAATAGTTTTTATCACCCTTTTAACATATCCCACCTAAACATTAATGATAATTTATTTGTCTTCATATCCCAGATACTAAATATGTGTTCTGATTTTTCAGGGCCTTTTAATCATATCAAGTCAAGTCTGTTGGGATCCACATCGGATTCGAATCTCAACAAATACAGTACAATCAACAAAATTCCTCAACTCACACTGAACTTTTCAGATATCAAAACTGAAAAAAAATCTTCATCTCCTCCTTCTTCAGAGAAAGCAATTATTGCACCTAAGGTGAAAGACCGAACGCACAATGTAACAGAGAAGGTTACACAGGTAAGGTAATACACATTATTTTAGTTCATTTTCACATTTTTTCAGTGTATTCAATAGCTTCTCACTCTTTTAATGAGTGGTTTGGCTATCTCCAAGATTTTTTGAAGTGTTTAAAATAATTTACCTTCATGAGGTAGTCTACAGCATTAGGTGATACTTCTAACAAACAAAACTTTTCAGTTCTCAATTTTTTAAGGGAAAAATGGTAGTATGCACCATGTGTCCCAAATAAGACCATAAATTTCAGAGATTCCTATCATTTATAAATGTGGTTTCATTCTTCATAATTTTTTCTCAGCATTATGAATTGCTGATAAGTGTAAGGCATAACATGATAACAAATGGTAGGTGATTGTGCCACTGTATCATAATTACATCTCATAATTTCTGTTCAAATTCTTTGGATTTTCATAATGTTCTTTCTTATGGGTATCTATTCCACCTCTGTGATCTGTAAGGCTTTGGACTGGATGTATGATATATACTGTAAACAGGGCATACAATCAAAGCAAAACTGAAAATATTTTAAGATAGCCTGTTCTTTACTCTAAGACAGATGCAGTGCCCTCTGAAGAGCAACAGAAATTTTCAGCTTATTTCAATATTATTACATTTGTGTTACAGTCTTATATGGAGGATGACTGGGACAGGCTAAGCATGTGGAACATACTGAAAACAAATACCAAGAGATGACAGTATCCTAAATAACTTTTGTAGGGTTAGTAAGCAGAGGGCTGACCCTTAAATGCCCAGGCAGAATGAAGGAGGTAAGAAGTGCTTTATTGTAGAATGCAGATAGATATTCCATAAGGAAGATCTTGCCAAGAGTAGCTTTTGACTTAGAATCATAGATTGATAGAATTTAAGACCATCAAGTCCAAGCATTAACCCAAGTCCTGACAAGTCCACAACTAAATCACATCCCCAAGTGCTGACCAGGCTGCAGTTTCCCTACATTGGTGCTCTGCCAGACAGTGTCCATGCTCAGACTTCCTTTGACAGTTATAAAAAGGAATGTATTGTACACCCTCCTAGAGAAATAGAGATAAAAGTTCTATCCTTTCTATTTTGAGATCAGTTAGTGCCTAAAAAGTAATTGGATTTTTATCTTTTATATATTTTGTCTTTAATAGCTAGCTTGAATCTGCAACCATTGTCCTTTCTTCTGTGGTCAGTTTTGAAAGATATAATCTCTTCTGGATCCATTTTGATATGTTTTAAATTATTCATAGTAGTTATATATAGAAATCTTTTCATAGATAATGTGGCAAAAAGTCAAGTTATATAAAAAAGACTAATTTTTATAAGTTATATAAGCATAAGGCAAGGTAGGTTTTTGGGGCTTTTTTTGTTGTTGTTGTTTTTGGTGTGCATTTTTTTGGGTGGTTTTGTTTTGTTTTGTTTTTTGGGGTTTTTTTTTTAATTCTGACTGGCTAATTAGTCCCAGAGTGCTGAGTTTCTATGTACTAGTGATGTTATTGGGGTCAAAAGTGGGGGCAGAAATTTCATTAAAAATCTATGTTTATTTGCCAAATAATTTATATGTTATGAAAAGTCCAATGGAAATGGCATGGATCAGCTAATCTTTCCATGAAAATTGATACCTACTAAATTCAGAATTAAATTTGAAATGCTCTATAAAATCTTTACACTTTGCAAAAGCCTTCCAATTTAATTTGACATTGGTTTATGTCCTTTTCCAAAACAATCTCAACCACTGTGCAGAGCACAATTTGCATAGCAAACTTTGATGCCATATCATTCATTATAATTGGAAATAGTTCCCTGCAGCTGCTGCTTTTTCTGTTATTACATTCACTTATCCATGTTTTTAGTTGCTGCTGCATCCTAAATGCTAGAATTAGGTACAGATAGAAACTACTAGGAGGTATAAATAAATGTAGGTCTATAGTATTACAATGGTCAAGGATATAGTTAACTAGAGATTCAAGAATTAGATTAGAAATAGACATTTAGAAGATTAAGGTGGCTAGTTTTCATCCTGTTTATGTTTCTATTTCCAGTGATTTCAATATATTTTGTAAGAGTTGGCTCTTTGAATCTTCTGCTTCATGTCTGACTGTAAATACCTTTGTAAATCTTTTCCTAGGCCATAGATCCATTATGTATCTATCTGCAGAACAGTGCAAAAGTGAGCTTGGAAGATTTGAGCAGTGTTGAGAATAGAATACGGTGGAAATGTTAGATGACGTAGTTAAAATATGCTCATGCTGGCACAGTCTCTGATAAGGAAATCTGTCAAATAGCATCAAAAGTACACAGAGGGCAATATGACCTATTTAATCTACAGGGCAATATCAATGAATGACCAAATGAGTATAAAACAGCCATGGTAAGTTTAAAGGTCTTCCTTAATCAGAGTTGTGACATTCTTAAACAATCTTCTAGTAAAAGAAGTTAGGGCAGGAATTCTAAGTACAGAATTCTAATTCTGAGAAATGTAGTGAAGGGGTACATAGCATGCTGTTTTTCTGGGATTGCAGGACTTGATGATGTGAAAGGCTTCTCTCAGCCATATATTGTATTATATCATTCAAACATACATACATACATACATACATACATACATACATACATACACACACACATATATCTCTCCCTTTGTAGTCCTTATTTTCTGTGTTTCTCTCTCTTCTGAGTTTTGCTGAGAAATGTGATCCTGCTGTTATCATCTGACAATTCCACTACTGAGGTTCCTCATTGTGTAACTCAGAATATAGAAATGTGGACTGTGCGCCACACAAAAATATCAGTGAGCTTCCCTGTTGGATCATGCAGCCTGGACTCTTTCTCATTTATCAGTAATATCAAATCAAGTATCAGCATCACGGGATGCAACAAGTTTTTTCCAAAGACAACAGCTGTATAACTTCTTTAATATACACAAGCTGGAGATGTAATTCAGTTCTTGAAGAGAGTGAAAAGGGAAAGGGGCACATAGCCACCTTCAGAGGGAATAGGAAGAATAATAAATAAAGTAAATAAAAGAGTTGTTGGCCACTGTGTTTAGAGGAAGTGATGCACTTTGTCAAAACATTTAAAGAGGAGTAAGATACTTTAGTAGAAAGATTTTAGTGGAATAAATTAGAAATAGAAAGTAGAATAAAGTTTAGGAAATCATCTTAGAAGAAAAAGAAGATCCTGTGGGACAGTGGTTTATACTTTGAGAGAAAAATCTAGGTTATACATTCTGCTGCAAGAAACCTTCCAATACATTTTTTTCTACTTAACAGGAGGGTTCAGGACGTTATGTAGTGATGAGAATTGCCTTAAGATATAGCTTGTGGTGAAGTGCTGCACGTGTGATGGTCCTGAATAAGCAGATTCCCTGATTGCTTTGCCTGGATTTTCACCTGGGGATTCACTGATCATAACTCCTTGTGTAATGCCAAGAAGCATAGCGTCTTCTGAACAATTGTTTCTGCATAACATTGACTTTTACTCAGAGAATTAGTCCAGGCATAGCTGCCAGATAGCCCTGATTGATAAATCGGCATTGTTATATTCCAGTGCAGCAAAAAAAAAGTTTAAATGTTTTTCATTATAATTTCCAGAGGTGTTAATGTCACTCTCTTCTAGAAGAATCTCAACTTAGTTTTTTCCATTATTTCTTTCTTTATAGTCTGTTCATGTGGACAGTGCAATTTCTGCACTCTTTTGTACTGGCAGGTTCAGTTGGGGTCCTGACACTGATGGGTAGAAAGAGACAAGTCTTCCTAGAGGCACAAAAAGTAGACTTATTACAGAAAGCAGTAGGGCAAAAGTCTGACATCTGCCCCTTAACATTTTTTATGAATTCATAAAGGAGACTTCTGGCCTTAAAATTGCAATGTGCAAAAACACGACAAAAACTGATTTTATCTTTTGTTTAAATACTGATTTATTGTAAAGCTTCTTAGGCATTCAGTTTCCACAGCTGAAAAGTTGTGAACTCTGTTGTAAGCAGACTCATGAAGACTCATGAAGTCAGTATATTTATTTTTGAAGAAAAGAGAGAATTCCTGAATGCCCATAACTTAATACTGTTGACAAATAACTGTCCCAGTTAATAGAAGTGTGAATTACTGGTCTCTTTATAGTGTTTCAGTGTTGTTATTTTGTTGCTTTTGATCACTGTTGTTCAGAGATCATTTATCTTCTTGAAATTCATCAGTCCAAAGGAATACAGAATGTGGTTGAAAGGTCCAGTATGTATCTGCTGTTCATGATTTGTCCCAATAAATGACTTACAGGCAGGTAAAATTACGTAATCTTTTAACTTCTTGTAATAACAGTTTTCAAAACAATTTCATTACCACCCACCTCTAGGAAACATGTATATATACCCAAACTGGTCATATGACTGATGAAATGATAAATATATACCTTGACAGCCTATACAGAATGTTGTGATCTGATTTGCAGACATGCTGAACACCCACAGATCTTCTGAAAATAGAGCTGCCAGTGAAGGGGGGGTGGGGGGTGGTGGAGTGGGGGCATGTATGAAGTGATAGACCTTGTAGTTTCACTGCATGTTTTTGTAATCTGGTCAGACACTATTTAGTTCCCCAAAAGATTAAGAAATAAGTAACAATATCCTCCCAAGGCCAATAAAGCTGTTGATATAAAAAGAACTCTTATATGATCATGACTTCAAACTGACCTTCAGGTTTTCAGGCTAAAAGAAGACTACCAGCATCTAGGACAGAGAGGGGCAATATAAGACCTAAAAATAAACCAAATTATTGATCTACACGTTTTCAGCAGTCTGATTCAGCTGACACACTGTGCTGTTTACATCCTGCAATAACTCACACACACACAATATTTTGAGGCTGTTCATTTTGCATTCTGCATAATGCAGAAAAATCTGAATAAAGGGGAAACAATTTTGATGCCTTCCAATTGCACAGCAAGATATACATATAATAGCGAAATTAGTGGGTAAGCAGGGCCAACAGTTCCTAGTTAATGTATGGAAACTTTAAACTTACTCAAAAGTGAGAATCTTCTTTTTCCTGTTATGTTTGAATTGACACAGTTTATACAGGAATCATTCCCTTTCTTTACAATAATACTTAGCACCCTCATGCAATAAAATTTCATCTTTTATTGTCATTACATAATTAGGCTTTGTAATTACTATAGATATAATTGTAGAAATAGTATAAATGTGTGTAATTTCATTGTAATTTAGAAGGTGTGACATACTCTGTGAAACAAAGAAAAGCAAAGAAACCATGGTGAAAACTAGTATAACTACCTCAGTCCCAGTGTGGCCATTTAAACCTGTGCCAAGGTGTCAACTGGAAAGTTGCGCCAGAGCAAATAGCTATTCCAAGTGCATAGAAGCAGAAAATAAAGCCCACTCTTTTGATCAGTTTCAGAAGAAAACATAGTATTTTCATTATAATTATTTGCTATTGCACCAAGTTATAAAAATATGATTCACAACAATTGTGAAGGATAAAATATTCCTTCCTTACAGTAGAGCCTCTTCCTTTCATGACAGCTGAGTAGGTTCAGGCATCTGAACTGCTGCAGTGTTTTGAGAAGATTTCACAACATATGGAGCAGTCGGAAAGCCCAGCTGCTTTGCAGCATGTAACCTGGATGCATCCTTAATTAGTCCATGTCCTTCCCCCAAGATCTACTCTCTGAAAAGGGGATTACCTGATTTTGCTGAGTTGGGAAAAAGTATCCACTACCTTCTATCATTTACAGTTATGAGTAATCAGTGTTTTGTGTGATCTCTTTGTTTTTACTGTCTTCATGCTAACATGGAGTGAAGCATATGACCTTTGTTAATATTAGATCATTTGCCAAAGCAACATTCCTTTTCTTATGCTAGGAGAGGGAAAAAACAGACTTTCAGACTGCATTGTAATTTGTTCTGATAATAAGGAGTTGGGTGTAAGAACTAATACAAAATAAGTATTACAAAGCAAGCAAAGCTTGTTGAAACCAAGGTGCTAGCAACATTTAGGCAAGCCTCATTTCTCTGGTCTAGAGCTATAAACACCCAAACTCCCACTTCATGGTGGATTGACCTTGAAAGTTTCTAAACTTGGTAGGTTACTCTGCTGAAACCAACAGCTTTGACACCCACCACAACAGTCTCACCATGAACTGCAAGTCGAGCCCCAAGGAGATCCAAAGAGCTGTGAGATCCTCTGATGCATTTGGCTTGCAGAGTCTGGAATAATAGCTTTCACAGATGCAGTTAGAGTTGCCTTAAAACAGCAATGAAAGAAGTCATAGTCCCTCTTTCACGTTACCTTAGAACCGTGCAAAAATGTAGTGTGGAAGAGACCTCTAGAGGCCATCTAACCCAACCTCCTACACAAAACAGCACAACTGCAAGGTTAGATCAGGGTCCAGTGGTTACCAGTGGTTAACTCAGGACATTGTCTATCTTTAGGAGAGCATAAGTATATATTTTCCCAGAGACAGATAGCGGTAGCAGCTGAAGTGAGGAAAGAGGAAGGGAAGAAGGCAGAATGCTGTGGATCTCGTGGGTCACAAAAAGCTGCTATTTTTCAAGAACACCGCTGGTGTAGCCAACATTCAGGACAACCTCTCAGAAAGAGGCAGTCCTGGGTTGTAGTTCCAGAGTAATTTGACTGTTACTCATCTTATATAAATGACCATCTGTTAAAAAAGACACAAAAATAACCCTGGGCACCATGGACTCAGATTCAGGACTCCCTCCCTCTCTAAGTGCCCTTACCCTCAAATGGTCTGAATTTTGAACTTTGCTGTAGTTCCAGGCACCTCACATGTACATACTGTAGGGCCAATGTTGGATCTAGCCACCAAATACCACAACCTGGTCAGGCAATGCTTAGCATTTATCTGAAATTATACAGTCACACCTATTAAGAGTAATTTTTTTCAGGGAAAAAATAGGCAAGTATGGTCAGCTAAGAATTTAAATTCTTTTTTGTTTTAATATAATACTAGCTAGTGCACAAACTTTTGTGGGTAATCTAATGATCAGTTTTTTCAAGGATATTGTACTCTCTCACACCTCACTAATGAAAGAAATTGATTAATAAACTAAATTTTAAAGAGCAGAAAGTTCCTGCAATTTGCAGGTAGTATGATGGTGATTATAAAGCAGTTATGTTCTAACACTAATTATAAATGAGGTCCTTAAGCATATTAACAAGAAATAGCAATGAAGTTATTATTCTTTTGGCTTGGGCAGGGGGGAGGAAAAAAGCATGTGGATTAATTGTTTTTGAGGTACTGGCAGCTGAAGAAAAAATTTTCAAAGTAGAAGAAATAGTAAGGAAAAGAAAAGACCATTAACCCCAGTCAGTGCAGTTGTTTGATGAATTCTGAATGCCCTCAAAAATAATAAGCCAAATAAGAAGGCCACTTTTCTCATCTATTAGCTGTTATGTGTTAAAACTTGGATAATGCTTTCAGCTTGTAACTGGTAACAGGATCAACAGAGAAGGGAAAACCCGGAATAGTTCAGAGGTAATGCTTTTACAAAAAAAAAAAAAAAAAAAAAGGAAGTGGGGGGAAGGAGAAACACTCCTTAAATTATACTGAGATATCAATAAAATCATAATAGGGGAAAAATCAAGGATCAGATGTATGAATCCAAAATCAAAGGTTCACTGAATTCCAAATATTATGTTTATGAAATAGTTATACTTAATAGATAGTTATAGCTAATAAATCTGGAAAATGTATTTTCAAAGCATTTATTGAGCTTTATGGGTGGTATTGGTGTTACTGAACACAAAATTAATGAGCGTAGCACAACAAAAATCTCTAGGAAGTATTTATTAAAAGTGGCTAGTTCAGGCCATCTGTTAGGAACCAGTTTAAACACAGAAGAGCAAGATAAACAAAGCTTCTGTGAATAACATGGATCAGACCCAGAGAGGTTTGAGATATACCCAAAAAACATGATTAAAACCATACAAGGTTAGATGTTGGTGCCATAAAAATTGGTATATTTTATTTAGAGTAAAAGAGGCAAAGAGAGAAAGACAGAAAGAGAGAAAGTCAGAAAGAAAGAGTTGTACATGGGGGGTGGGGGGATGGGGAGAGAATGACAGGGGTTAGGTGGAAACATATCACCTTTCCTGGATCCCAGCCATGTCTCCTTGTGCCCCTCCATTTAGTCTTGGTGGTGACAGTCCCACCCCCGCTGCTGCACCAAAAAGGACAGAATCCAGTGGATTGATGTATCTTTGGGCCAGGTGGGAATGCCCAGGTGCCTTTCCAAAGGGGTTGGTTTGACACTGTCCCTTGCAACAGTGTGGGTCTGTTGCATCATGTGTCAGTGTGCTCTGGTGCAGGGCCTGGGGACGCCTTTGGGGGACCTTGGATGGGCCATGACACCCTTCTGCTTTCCTTCATGTGGATGCAACTTTTCCCAGGGTGAAGGGGCCCCTCAGCAGAGCTCTGCACAGCAGAGGATGGGTGTTCATTGCCTCTGACCAGAGGCCTTTTCACCACAAACCCAAAACCTCTCCTACCTCCACCCTTTGGTGTGAGGGTCTGTGCCAGCCTGGCAGCTAATAACCCTGGGGCTGTGGTCTCCACCCCCAAGGTGCTAAACTTAATCCAGCTGTGAATGTATTCTTCCTCCCCCAGCCCAGACCTGAGTCACTATCTTCAGCAATGAGTAGTTCAGGGCCTCAGTCAGAAAACCTATTCGGGCACAGTGGTATTCTCTGCAGCCTCTGTAATACAGTGATGCTATTATAGGCAAAAGTCCTTCATGAAGATGTTTAAGCCATAAATTATAGCATTCAATCTCCATCACCATCTAAAGTGTAAATTAAAAAATATACTATAAAATAAAAGTCTATCTGAAATAAAGTACTGAAATTGTATGAATATTTAGCTGATATTCAGGGTACATAGAAAACTCAGAGTTTCTTCTTGATATTTGATTTATGTCTAGGTAAGTCTATTTTTCCTTGACAATTGAATAAATCTTGCATTGTAGCACACGGTGAAATTGTCCTTAAGATACTTTAGGTTTATTTACAAGCATAAAACTTCTTTTTTTTACTCAAATAATTGCCAATTTTACATTAAAATCTTTTTAAATATGGAAATTCCAGTAACTACTCAATATCTTGGAAGCTGGCATGAGATGGTATGTTCAGCTTCAGACAGACTGTTGGATATACTACTGGTAATAAATGAGAAAGGTTTATTAAATGGGAAGATAAGTTCCTCATTTCACAGCTTTGCATTTTTTTTCTATTCTAAGTGTCCATCTTCTTTGAAAATGTTCTACTTTCTAAATGAATTCTATTAATTATGAAGAAACCTTTCTTTTGAAGCAAAAGAACTGCTGAATGATATGGGCTCACATTTGTGCCAACTTGTTCTGTTCAAGGAAGTTTAGTTTCACTGGCTTTGTAGGTGAGTTACAAATGGAAGACTATAACCAACACATAATAGCACCTTTTGATGCATCTTAGTCTCTAATGCTGTTAGGCTCTGGGTTTGGAATTGAACAAAAATCAGAGCCTGTGGCTTATGGGCATTCTGCAGAACTTGTTAGAGGCCAGCTAATTTATTTTGACAAATTTTGTTAGGATAGGATGCAGACTGTAGCCTCCTTACATGTTTTCAAAAAAAGCTGGAAAAATAAGTTTTGTCTAGGACAGTTATTTCCAGATATATTGTGCTGTCTGTTTTCTCACTTCTTTACACCCACAATATCCAGTAAAGAAAGGAAACTGCAGTTTGCACAGTGTGATAAATTAGTCAATATATCTAGAAAACAATGAACATGAAGGCTTACAGGCCTCTATTCCAGGCATTTTTTTTCCATTGTATTGAGCTTTTAGTGCCTGCAGTAGCATTGAAAAGATTCCCTTATCTCCCTGGTTGTCACTGTTTAACCCCAGTTGGCAATTAAGTATCATGCAGCAGCTGCTCAGCCTCAGTGGGATGGAGGGGAAAATAAGGAGTGATACTAATACTAATAGCAATTACAAGCAAAAGGAGGGAGGAGGAGAATAAGGAAGAGACAGAGACACAGGGAAAGAAGACCCAAGAAAAACAAGCGATGCAATACAATTTCTCAGTACCTGCTGACTGATACCAAACCCATTCCCAAACCATGATAAATCTGTCTCCCTGGTAATCCCAGTTTATAGTCTGGGCATGGCGTTCTATGCTATGGACTATCCATTTGGCCCAGTCAGGTCAGCTCTCTGGGCCATGCTTCCTTCCAGCTTTTTGTGCACCTGCTCACTGACAGAGACTGGGAAACTGAAAAGTCCATGACTTTGGGTAAACATCACTTAGCAACCAAGACATCAGTGTACTGTCAACATGATTCCCATACTAAATCCAAAACAGAACACTGTGTCAGCTACTAAGAAGAAAATTAACACTCTCATAGCCAGAATCAGGACACTGGTTAAATCCTTAAATAAAAAGTCATGTTCTCTCTTCATTTAGCATAACACAGGTGAAGTAGAGCTTCTCAAGGGCTCAGTTTTGTCTCACGGATTCTGTGCTATTTTTGCTTTGTTATTGTTTCTATTGGAATACCAGAGTATTTAGTGAAGATTCGTCATGAAGATCATGCCATGTCTTTCCAGAATTCCCCAAAACTAAAATAAGTTTTTGCATTGTAAAACAATAAAAGTGCCTAATGTAAGATCCAGCTACTGGCTGAACAAAGTCAAGTTTGTCTGCCTACTTCTCCATGGTCACAAATCCACCTTTTTCTATGCCTAACCAGCATAAATTGAATGGATGGCCCTAGAAATCTGGATAATGCTTTTATAGGTTGGTTTTACTAACAAAATATAATTTGTATCATCAGACTGTCTGCATCTATGTATGCAGTCTGTTCCATTTACCCTTGCCAGATGGCTTTTTTGGTTAAAATACTGATGGCCAAACTTTATAGAATTTTGGGTAATGCACTTAACTTTACTAAATGTGTGTCAAGAAAGGAACCTGGGCAATCTGGGCAGAATGCTAAGACTAAGTATCTCCTTTAACGGAGCAAGGTTGGGATATGCTCATTAGGCACAAACAAGGAGAGCCACAGGGAAGATAATGATTTCTAAAGTAAGCTTGTCTCCCTACCAGGACAGTTTCAATTGCAGTTCATACATTTTTAAACACTATGGGGTCTAATTACAAAATGCAGATTTTCTAGCAAATAAAGTTTGCTTATTTTGCATATTATGGAAAAAAAAATACCAAAAAAAAATGAAAGTTAAACTTGAAGATATGCATAAGGATCTTTTCTTCGTTTCTACTGTACTCCTGACAGTTATGCCAGTAAGTGCTGTAATCATAGAACCAAACTGTGATTGTAGCTACTCCATCATCATCCATGCACTTCAGAATTCTTATAGCTATTATGCTTTTCTTCATCCAGTCAAAGTATTTAACAGCTAGCAAACCAGTCAAAATGTATAATAATGAAAAATACTTTTTGCATAAATATTGTAAGAAGGATAAGATAACATCTACAAGCGCAAGATCTGCTTGTTTCATTGTCATGCTATGAACAGATGACAGAAATTTTTTTTTTGATTACTAAAAACCACACAATAATTTAAGCCCTTTTAAGAAATCTGACCCTTGATATTTTGTTTTCAGACATATAGAATTGTCAGCAGCTTAGTGTTTCCAGAAGAGCAATGAATAACTCACAAACTCACTAGAAAGTCAAAGGATAGCATTTGCTGTCTTCTGAAATATCTCATAGTGAATTTTAAATAAGAGAGTTACACAACTTTTAATATATATTGTGTCATTAGCTTTTGCCAAGAATAAAAGTCAATATCTTATTTGTAAATATCTCCTTTAATGATCTATATATCCCTAATTTAAGTTTAAAGATCAGTAAAGTGCTCTCAGTAAATCTGTGTGCTTCTAAATGTTGCCCTGACAATGCATTATCCACCAATGTGAAAGTAATTCTATACTGACTGGCAGGAAGAGGTTCCTGAGGTTTAAGATTACATACCAGTTCTTAATATTTTCATGGAAAATGAACTATAAAAATACCCCCTCTCTTTTAATATCTAGCTTAATAAAAATAAATTATAGGTTAGAGATATTACATATATTCAATTTTGGTGAAAGGGTCTTTTCTGATAGTAATATGCGACAAGTATTGTTTCCCTGAAGCCTAAACAATTTTACTTAACAAACAGGAGAAAAAGGCTGCTCTACTGTTTTAATCACAGGACATGCATAACTTTATTTAACCATTTGAAGACTTTGGGTTGCTGTGTATGTAAATATATTTAGCTGAATAAGATTTATATTATTATTTGATAACTTTATGAAATTTCTTCATTTCATGGCCTCAGCAAGGCACTTTGCACTTCCAGGAAGTCCCATTGCTCTCAAACAAGCTTCATAATCAATATCTGGAAGAAAAATAATTAAAATACACAGAGAGAAGACTTGAGTTTTCAGGTTCCACCACTAATAACAAAAATTCTGTTCCAATATCTACCTAAAATCACACTTGGTGCATATGTGGATG
>WEIU01001655.1:0-15745 GCA_013389925.1 Aegithalos caudatus | reverse complement strand
CCACAAACAAACAAACAAAAGAAAGACCTTTTATATAACACCTCATTATTTTACTACAAACTCTCACAGAGAATGTTTTAGCATTTGGCATTATATACAAATAGTCATATTACATAATTTTATAGCCTTTAATAAAGACAAAAGGACAAGAAGGCAATTATTATTAACATTCCCCAGCATTAGTATTTCAGGAGGTGTTCTTCAGTAACTGTCCTTTGAAAGACATGTAAAAATATATTTTACAGGTAAAAACACCTTGTAATGCTGATACCTGAAAGCCTTATATAATGCTGTGTTTGCACCAAATCAGAGAATTTCCGCTTTCTTTCAGCACTGGTGTAATCTTAATTGCTCATGTCTGCATAAGGAAGACAATCATCAAGATGACTGAAATATGAAAGTCCATTATAGTCTTTTGGGGAATTAGGTAATGCCTGCTATCAGAGAGACAATGTTAATTTAAATTCCATTTGTTCATTAATACTCGTGTAATATTTATTTTCACTTGGTTTTAGATTCAGAAATCTCCTTAGGAGGTCCAGTCTGTAGATGTCTCGTGGTAATGGGATGAATAGAGAGGAGAAGGAGAGATGTACTTGCTAGTTATAGCTTGGCAGCTTCAACAGAATTAATACACAGGAGAAAAGAGAGACAGGAGAGTTACTTCAAGAGAAGACGTTCCATAAAATCTATTAAAATAATTTTAAAGCAATGCTGCCTCATTTTGAGTGCACTATCATTCAGATTTAAGGTCAGGACAATAACAGTCAATTATAAGAATATGGCTTTAGCTTACAAGTCTGATTCGTGTTTCTCATTTCTTTTCCAAGTTTTTCCTGTCCAATACTGTCATTAGCCTTGTTGATAAAGATTGGAAAATTAGTTCAAAACTACCTGTTAAAAGGAAGATATATTATTGTGAATTTGGATTAGATCTAAAGAGACAGATGTTCCAAATTCCTTCCCTTTTTTCCACCAGCTGTGACAAAGTTTGCAATACAATTTTCCTGGTTCAGTTTCACGTAATTTCATATTTTGGTGTTGAATATGCTTTATACAATGAGTTTCTTAAATCACTATTCATAATAGATATTCAAGTTCCCCACATATGAGAGGCTGATGTGTTTCTAGATTTGCTACATCTTTTCCTGGCTTAAGGAGTGATCATCCACTCAGTTCTCAGGGCTGTGTGCCTAGCATTGGACTACTGCTGAAATGAGTGCAGCAACACATTGACAAAATAAAATTTTTTCATGTCATACAGTATTTCCTAGAAATAAATATTTCAACATTTGAAAAGGTAACATCATCCATAGTTTTATGCAAGATGTTTTATGGATGAGATAAATTTTTATTTTAAACTTCCCAAAGTAATTTGGGACTATATTTATAGTTTGAACTTTATTAAATGTTTATGAAATTCTCTTTACATGAGAGGTGCTATGCTGTAGCAAACCTCGTTAGTACAGGAGTTACTTTAATTCATCTGTTGCAAAAGCAGCAGTGACAAAACAGTATTTAGTACTGAATATAACTACACCATTTAAATATACATGCATTTCATATGAGGCACAATTGGTTGTGAGACATAGCAAAGTACCATCTAATTTATTAAGATTTGCAACCATCAAACATCCATATCTAATCTTCACACAGATATCTGTGTCCATCTACCTGAAAACTACTGGGTTTTGCTAAAGTTCTTGTATCTCTTTTGATATTTTGTCACCTATAAACATTACTCTTTGTTCAAATTTTCTGGATGTGCAGTATTTCTGTCCAAGATGAAAGGAGTTACCCTGACTGTGAATATGTTGCATATTCTTTGTGTGAGTGTACATTAGTCACCTATCAGATGTTTGTTTGGAAATATACAGCACAAAATATATTGTGACTTCTTAGCAGAAGTGAAAAAGGTCCAATATTTTCTGAATAACTTGCGTATTGCATTTGGTCCATGCAATTGCAATATGTTCATGGGATGAATTCAGTGCTTCTGGAAAACATCAGGCATGGATCCTGGTTCTTTTCCATGTTCATGTGCTGTACATAGGTCTATAGTCACTTGAAGAGCCTTGGTAGAGCACTTCACAACCCTGTGTTACACTTGCTCACATGAAGTGGTAGAATAACCAGGAAAACATACTGTTAATCCATGCAATGGTTTGACAGAAATATTTATTTAACAATTCATGGCTACATTAATCATTTATTATTTCTGCTATGATTAATTCATATACTATTATGCTTCTTTGTTTCTAGGTCTTTGGTTTTTAGTGTGTGCATTTGCATTCTTTAATAAATTTAGAATGAAAATGCCTCTGAACAAAATGGATGAATATACATGTGATAGCAGTACGGGTCTCTCAGAGTCTCTTGAAATACAGTTTGAATAGTAGAATCAGAATGATAGAATGGTGTGGGTCGGAAGAGACCTTAAAGATTATCTCATTCCAATCTCCCTGCCATGGACAGGGCTACCTTTCACTACTCCAGGTTTCCCAGGCCCCAACCAGCCTGGCCTCGAATGCTCACAGGAATGAGACATCCACAACTTCTCTGAGCAGCCTGTCCCAGTGACTCACCACTCTCACAGTTAAGAATACTTCCTAACATCTAATCTAAACCTGTCTTCTGTCATTTTAAAACCATTCCCCTTGTCCTCTTGCAAAAAGCCTCTCTCTGACTTTCTTGTAGGCCCTCTTTAGATATGGAAAGGTGCTGTAAGTTCTCCTTACAGCCTCCTCTTCTCCAGGCTGAGCAGCCCTAACTCTGTTCTTTGTAAGAGAGGTGCTCCAGCCCCCTCCTCTTTGTGGCATCCCCTGGACTTGCTCCAACAGGCCCATGCCCATCTTCTGCAGGGCAGCCCACAGCTGGATGCAGCATTCCAGGTGGGGTCTCATGAGAGTAGAGGGGAAAAATCACCTCCCTCGACCTGCTGGGCACACTTCTTTTAGTGCAGGAGAAGAGGACAAATATTAATGTGAATTAATTTTAAAAAATAAAAAGAATCAACTAAATTTAGAGAACTAAGAATTATGGGACCCCATTGCTGTTGCAAATCAGCTTTTATGAAAGTTTTCTGCTATTATCCTTTAGGATACTTTCAGTTGTAAATATTATTCTCTTTACTTGGCAGAAATTAGAGAGATTAAACAACAGCTTGCCTAAGATCACTGAGAAACTCAGTAACAGACACCAGGCTAAAATTCCCAGGTCATACAACATCTTGTATAATATTTTGCCTACATATTCTATTTTATAAATAAACCTGCACAGGGAAGAAGAAGGGTCAAATACTGATTTTGTATGTGATGCTGCAGAGCACACAGCAAGAGTCTGCTACACAATCCAGTTACCCAGTGAAGCATATGGCCAACGTACTGCAAAGCACATCAACCCATTTTGGCTCTTTGAAACTTCATCAAAAAACACTATGCAAAACAAGGTATTTTAAACATGACATGGTACCAGAAATTATACCTGGTACCAGACAGGTTCTCTCAAGGGAAAAGATGATAGAACTGCCCCAAAAAAGATAAAGATTACACCATGAACAGTGTAACCCAGTGTAAAGTGATAAGGCTTACTGAATCTTTTTTTTCTTTTTTTTTTTTTAAATTTAACTGTCAACTGATAATCCCCCTGGTAAACCTCTGGTACATACACTTTCTCCTCTTGCTTAACAGAACAGCAGCCAATAATAAATTTTCATTATCCTTAAATATATTTATTTTCAATTTCAGTGAACTACTGTTATCTTTGGGGAACTGAAAGCTACCAAACAATTCAGAAAGAAAAATCTATAATTGTGCTAATTTATGATGGTTCTTTGATCTCACTCCATATTTTTCTGGGTATCTGATTGCAGCCCTTCTATAATAAATACCACCTTGAACTTGTGATCTGAGGAAGTGAGTGCATGAACCTAAAAAGTGTAGAAGGTGTTCACCAGCTGTGTTTTTGTGAAACACCTCAAGCAAGATTCATAGAATCAAAAATGAGTTTGAATGAAGTCTTCCAACTTGCAGGAGTGATGCTTCAACAGTGAATGAGATAAATAGGAACAAAGAAAAGTTGAATTTTATATCAGAGTTCTTTACTCAAAGGCAAAGTAAAGTTTATTTAACCTTGAAATGTTCTCATTTTAAATATATTAAATCTTATCACCTAATACTGCTTGTAAGTCATGACGGTTATAAATACATTCCTGCTTTCCCCAGGAAAGCCAGTGAGGTGGTATTTAATCAAGATTGAATACTCCTAATTTTTCTTAAGAGAAACCAATGCAGCTGGTATGACTTCTTCTGCTTAGCATTACAGTCTTCTTCTTAGTAAGATGCAAGGAAGCTACTTCAGTCTTGTCCTAATCACATTTCTTTCTCTTATAAATGTTTCATTGCCTAAGCTACCTCTTTTACAATCCAAAATATGAATTTTACCATCCAGAAGAGAGAAGTTAATACATTTTCTTTTTACTAACAGTGAATTTGATGATATCTATTTTAAGTGGAAATATTAAAAGTTTTCTAAGTGAATTTCTAAGTAGACTGAAGTCTTCCATCCAGCCAAGATGGCCAAAATTGGCCAACATCAGTACCCAAGTTTTGCAAGGATGTTACACAACAAGAAAAAGGAGAGATTCATCTCATATTCAATCAGTCTTTATTGAAACTGCCAACATAAAACTAAATAATGTGTTTAGTCTTTTTTGTGTGTGTGCAACAGTGATTTATTTATTTGACTAATGAAGTCACATCTTTCTCAAGATACAATAAACAAAATAGTTATATTTTGCATGGGAGTAAGCAATGTAGAAATGTAAAGTTCTATATAGCATTATGAATGTGAAACTCACGATCATCAGTTCAGCCTCTCCTGTGTTGTGTGTCTAAGAAATCATTGCCAAAAAAAATTGGATGCATTTCTGCTGTGATCACTTTCATACTGCTGTTCCCTCATTTTGTCCAATTGTTTGGGTTTTTTGAGTCCAGTTTTGCATAACTCAGTTTAAACCAATTTAGAAATAAATGTAACTAAAATTAGATTAGGAGTCAGATTTCAGTGGAATTAGTCCAACTGACATTAAGCATTGCCCTGAAATGAAGCACAGTGTCTGGAACTTTCAAGCAACAGAGAGAAACGTGTGAAGGAAGCTTTATTGTCCTTGTTGCCTTATCCATTTTCTTCATTGTCTGAAAATCCAGCAGGAGAACAGTGATATAAATTTTATAAATAGCAGTTCACTTGGCACATATACTCACTGTTCTCAAATACTAAGAAAACATTTCTTGTCAACTCATCAGGTGGGGGACTAAAAATATTAAGACTGCTTAAGAGACTAAGCAATGCTTCAGCTTGCTGTCAGATAATGTGTTTAATGCATAAAAAATAGCCAGCACCATTAGTTAAGTGCAAGTCTTAGTTACAATACAAAAAATTGATGAACAGCCTCTACCAACAGCTCAGCACAGTGCTTAGTGGCTGCTTGAAGATAGCACAAATTCTTTCGGATTACTTAATCTCTTCTTTCTTCAAGTTCAAAGAAGAATGGTTATTAACCCTCATGTTCTTACAACATTTTTCAGAGTAGACTTTGCACTTAGACTACTAAGATAGGATCTAAGATTTTTACAACAATTTCTGTCAGAAATTCAAACAGAAAAGTGTGCTGACCCTTAGAATTTTATAAGATTATTTTTGAGGAGCATGGATTCATTCAGTCTTGAACAAACTGAAATCTCAAGTCCCAAAGTACTAACTGTAAAAAGAAAGCCAACGAAAGCAGACAATACCACTGAAAGGTATATCCTCTTCCAATCATCATTTCTTTTGAGTAGAATTATTAATTTTAATAGCTTTTTAAATAACTTTTTTTTTTAATAGAATTGGTTTTAAATAGCAGGAGAATAAGGAATAAGCAGAAGTAATTAGTGGTAAAAGAGTATAATATTTCATGAACATGAATATTGCCCAAATGAAGGTTGTCACCATCTGATGCTTGTTCACCGGTCTATGTAAAATGAAGTGGTGTTCTGAGTCCCATAGGATTTGGAGATCATTTGCAGCACAGAAGGCAATAATTAGCATCATTGTTGACAATCCCAAACAGTGAATAGAGACAAAATATAATTTACCTTTTTATCCTTAAAGGTTTTTTTCCTTCATGTCAGAGTCAGTCAGACTGAAAGAGCAGACAAAAGAAACTTGTTTTATCTGGTGCACACACAATGCTTGCTCTTTGTAACAAAGCAAACATTTCAGCTTCCTGAGACAGCAAATTAAGTAGTGCTTACAAACATAATCCTTCCAAATAAAATTGAAATCCAACTTAGATAACACCAGCAGATAACAAATCCATACTTTTAAAGGAACAATAAGCTTTAGACATTGACAAAAGTAGAAGTGGAGCAAAAGGCAATACTCCTGTGGTATCCTTTGTTACACCTTCAGCTGAACTAGAACTATAGCCTCAGTGAAATTTGTTTGGGCATGAAGGTTTTTCACACTACAACACTGAATGTGTAGACAGCTGTCAAGAGCACTAACAGATCTTTCTCTAACATTTTCTTTTTTTTGGTTGCCTACAATTTCTAATGAGAGCAAACTTTTTTTGTAGGGAATGTAATAGATTATAATGATAATAGATTTGCTCTGGGAGGAAAACACTACATCACTGCAAGAAAAATCATTCATTGGCCATGAGTAGGCTGGCAGAGTTATCATGTGGTGGATAAATGAATTTGATTACATGCTTAATAATGCAGATTTTATTGATATAAGATATGCTTCAATGTTTGCTATAGGGGACAAGAATCAACCTACTGTGCAAAATTGTCAATGAGTTTATTGGACTTGGCAGACACTGTGAATTCCACAGAAATTTAGTTTGCCAAAACTCTAAGTAATTGAAGCTTAATCCTCACAACTACAATGCAATACCTTTTGTCCTGTATATGCCATGTTTACTGGAAGTTGGAATAGATACACTGTCTGATTATTGATGTGGTATATTTCTTATTCTAGGTTCTGTCCTTAGGGGCTGATGTTCTACCAGAATATAAACTCCAGACACCTCGCATCAACAAGTTTACTATATTGCACTACAGTCCTTTCAAAGCCGTCTGGGACTGGCTCATTTTGTTGCTGGTGATATACACGGCCATATTCACCCCTTACTCTGCTGCCTTCCTTCTGAATGACAGTGAGGATCGGAAGAGGAGAGAGTGTGGATATTCCTGCAGCCCACTGAATGTTGTAGATTTAATTGTGGATATTATGTTTATCATTGACATTCTAATAAACTTCAGAACAACATATGTAAACCAGAATGAAGAAGTGGTAAGTGATCCAGCAAAAATAGCAATTCACTACTTCAAAGGCTGGTTCCTAATTGACATGGTTGCTGCAATACCTTTTGACCTGCTGATTTTTGGCTCTGGCTCTGAAGAGGTAAGCTTAAATAAATAAAAAATCTTAAATCTTAATTTATTACTTCACAATGGTATTCTGTGTATCCTAAAGTATTTTTTGCTTGTTATTTAATAGGCTGCTTGGTATGTCCATCCCATCTCTTAAAGTTAAACTAAAATTAAATCTTCCTTTGTAGAATAAAGTACAATACTGGCTTTCATTGACAAGAGAACAAATTGAATGTTTTGGATTTTTTTTTAATTTATACCATATTTGATACTGTCTTTGGAAATAATTAATATATGGTGTATGATGACTGTCAAAAGGTTTTATATAAGAACTGCTGCTTTGATTTGTCACTTGCTTTTAAAAAAATTGCCCATGTAAGTGCTATTGGCCTTGCATCATCATAATAATTTTCCTCTGTTCAAAATGTTTAGATCAGACATTTACTTAGCAGAAAACTGATTAGTTGTAGCATAAACTATACTAGTTATCAAAGAGATTTGACTGTTGTCAATTTTATCAAGAATATAGACTATCAAAAGAAGGAAAAAAAAAAAGATTTACAGGCATGATCTCTCTACACAATAGAGTACAAAACTGTTCAATATATGATCCAAAACTGACCCAAAAGTATAGAAAATATATGTTATATTCTGGATTCCTGACCCAGTTCTTCCAAATAATTTTATTTCATTTAAGAGGGGATAAAATCATAATATTTTTTCTGAAAAGTAGAGAATTGGGTTTAATTTTTCTGTGATGCACAGAATACAGAAATTTCTTTGAAAAAAAAAAAGCAGCAAAGCAAGCAAAAGGTAAATGAGAAGTCTAAAGAAACATTAGATAAAACCATGCACTAAAAATAAATGTTATTAAGGAAAGCATTAAGAGACAGAGTAATATAAATGACAGAGGGAATATATTAATAGTTCTCTTACCAGAAGAGAACTTTTTTTATTCAGATGGTGACTAAAAAGCCCACAGATATAAGAGGAAATCTGATAACCTTTTCCATTCATTATCTGTGGCAGGTGTCCATCTTTCTACAGTTAACTTTTTCTGTGGTTTTGAGAGCACAGACACATGAAAGAAGAACATTTGCATAATGGCATTACTTCCAACACAGACTACAACATTCCCCTTCAGGCATGGTCTGCATCCCTTTCTGATCATTAATTATCACTTGTCATTGCCAAAAATTATTTTCAGTGATTAGAAGTGTGGAACATGAAGGATTACAACAGGGATCAATTCCAAAGTTCATTGAAGGAGTGCCCCTGAACATCATTAAAGATGTTAAAGATGTTCTTAAGAATAAAGTTTCAGGTGCTAAAGTGATGCTAAAGGGATAACTTTAATATAACAGTACAGATTACAGTAACAAACAAGTACATTCTTGCAGATGAGTAGACAAATATAAAAATGTGGAAGTTGAAACAGAAATTATTGGACCATGCAATGATTATTTCACTATTGTAGATATAAGTAAATTGATTCTTTATTCACTCAAAATCTAGTAGTTGACCGGTTTCTCTACATGGAAAAACTGGGTTTTTTTTATCTAAGCAGCAGTTATGCTATATAGATTATATTCCATTCATCCTGCCATCATAGCTTCTCTCTTTCATTCATGGTATTGAATATGTCAATCACTTTTCTAAGCTGCTACTTACTGCAGTCTTTCTTCCTACATTGCTAAGTATAATATTTCACCAATGATCCCTTTTTCATAGTTTAGAAAGAAGAGGCAAATGTAAAACCAACAGAGTTGAGCATTTTCCATTTAATAGAATTTTTTCAGTCATAAGGGTTATCTTTTTTATGAAATAGCTCTTTTTTGTTATCTAGAGATTCTTCAAAGAAGATCCCCAATGAAAAAATTGTATTGAATAGTCTTTTTATTAAACAACATAAGCTCTAAAGAGAGTTCCATGTGTGCTCATGCAGCTTTAAAGCACTTTGATATCAAATGGAGTGTTGAAAGGGCAGGAGATAATAATCCAAATACCACATACAGCACTATCCAAATGCTTCTATTTGAGCTGTACTTTTTCAACCATAAGAAAGCAAGAGAGTCAGACTGTTAGCTTTCCAATTTCTAAAATAGGGAAATAATGTAAATTTAAATTATTCTTTTTGCTTTATGAGACTCAAAATGATGATGATTGGTAGTAAATAATTCTCTCTTTTGTGTGTGTGTGTTAGAAAAGCTAGGTAGCTTCCCTGATACTTGGCAAGATAAAAATAATGAGTAGATGGAGAGGCAAGAAGAGAAAAGAACAGATTCTGATGTGATTATCCAACTACTCTTGAACTTGTAGTCCAGAAGATAGGTATGATGAAAACAGAGAAGCAAGCAATCCAGAGAAGAGAGCAGCATCTATTGGATTGCTATTTGCAGACATTTATTGTTGGCACCAGATGGGGTAAGGTAACTGATAGAGTAGGACCTCTGCCTCCTTGGGTGTTGTGCTGATCAAAGTATTCCAGCACACCAACAAAATTACATTATATGAGATATAGTTCTCAAACCAAGGACTTCTGTCCCTGGCCAGGTGACACACAGGAGGTGTACTGTTACTGTGTGAAGGCTACATCTATGCTGGGAAGTGGGCAGCATGTAAGGCACATCTAAGGCATGTTGTGGACCATCCTTTCCACCTCTACTGCTGGCTCTATTTTAGAGTTAAAGCCTCTCCACTGTATAAAAGAAAGATGCTTTGAGCATATCTAGTCTCATTCATGCTGATTTTACCCTTGAAAAGATGAGGTTTTCTTCTGTTATATACCTTCTGCATACTGCAGAGCTCAAAATTATGTACCTAAGCATAGGATTGACACTGAGGATGAATAATATTAGCAAGTTTTATCTTAAGAATGAGGGTGGAACAATGTTGACATATTGTTGATTCACAATTGACCATTTAATCTATTTAAGGGGCACTGTAAGACTATGCAGTCTCTTGCATGACATAGAGACATAACTACAACTGTAATAGAATGTTTCGAACACCCCAGAAAAAACAAATCTTAGCATTTGTTAAGGGATCATAAATATATAAGCCTGATCTACCTCACACAGAAAGAAAACTAATCACAATATTCAGATCCTTCTGAATCTCAGCCTAGGCATAGCATTTTGAAGTGTGTGATCTTTCAGACTATTGAGGTCTCTAACCTTCTTTATGTGGTAATGAGAAATTCACCCTGAAGTTATTATTTGGGGTGTTAAACTGAACTAAGGAGTGTTACCATATGTTATTCTCTTGCTCATTTACTCAGAAAATATGAACTATTTATTGAGTTGTCCACTGATAAATGCAGCAAAGAAAGACTCTTGTTTTGTTCCAAGAGCTTTGGAGTTTTACTCAGAAACGTGGTAAATGCAAGGATTTAATAAAATATAAAAAAATGGTCTAGTAGTTGTTGCAAGAAAACTTTAATGCAATGCATGCTACTGTCAGAGTGACTTGTGAGGCTTGGAAAACTTTACCTGTTAAGTGTCATGTAATATACATGTATGTTAAAAAATAAAAAAAAAAATTAAACATGTATGCACTCTTGGCACTTACTGAATAATATATGTTCAGACTTAATGCAAAGAAAAAAGATAACTGAGGTTTGGGTTTTTTAATCCAGTTGTTCCTCTTTGCAATGCTATCCATTCCTTCTACAAGGAATTAGCAAGTATGAAATTTATTTACTAATTGAAATTTGAATATATATTTATAACCTCTAGATTCTTTTAAAAAGATCAGAGCCTCCAAGAGGCTGCAATGGATAATAACACAAGTCTGCACTAAAAATCTTGAAATACATTCCTGCTTAAAACTGCTCCAATATATTTTTCTAATGATGTAGTACTTTTATTATTGGGTCTTGCCACTACATCTGCAAATGCAAAAGGATTCATCGGGAGTAACTTGTCCATGATGTTCTGTTCACAGTGCTTTATCATCTTTCACCTGTATGAGTGTTCCTACCACTACAAGTGGAAGGAATCTTGTAGATATATTCTTTGGGACACTTCTGCCTATTACTTCTCTTTTCTAGAATATGTGTGCCACAGCATTGCAAGGAGTTTTTAAGTTAGGATCAAATACAGTCACACATCTTTGTTCAAGAATATTTATTACCTATGTGGACAGTCATATAATTATGAGTAGTTCCAATAACTTACAGATTTTACCATGTTAAGAAATCATTAATCCATTGGATCATTAAATCCATTACGGTCAACTGAAGAGTCCAGATCAAGTAAAATATTCAACATGAAAGGGTATTTAGCATATAATCATAACTTCAATATATCCTGATCATAAATGTACATTTCATATTTTCTTCCCTGGTTTTATAATGAAATTGATGGTTTAAAGAAAATTAAATTAAGATTACATTGAAATAGTTCTACTTTTTGTGTTGATTCCCCAAAATAATGGAATTTGTACTGGTTTATTCATGGTTACTATTCATGAGAATACATTTTTTAACAGACAAAATTAATTTGTCTTATTTTTGCAGACAACTACATTAATAGGCCTTCTGAAGACAGCTAGACTGCTGCGTTTGGTGAGGGTAGCACGGAAATTGGACAGATACTCCGAATACGGTGCTGCAGTTCTGATGCTCCTCATGTGCATATTTGCACTAATTGCACACTGGCTTGCTTGCATTTGGTATGCCATTGGAAATGTAGAAAGACCTTACTTGGCTCACAAGATTGGCTGGTTGGATTCTTTAGGAGAACAACTAGGAAAGCACTACAATAAGAGTGATGCAAGCTCTGGACCATCTATCAAGGACAAATACGTTACAGCACTTTATTTTACCTTCAGCAGTCTGACAAGTGTAGGATTTGGAAATGTGTCTCCAAACACCAACTCAGAGAAAATCTTTTCCATCTGTGTCATGTTGATTGGCTGTAAGTAATTTTATCATGGATTTTAATCTTTTTTTTTTCTCTCTGTGTTTGAGCAAATGGCTTAACGTTCTAAACTAATAAGATTATAAGCATGCAGCCGGAAGGGCAAATTCCTAGGGAAAGGAATGTTGTATGCAAAAATACGTTGTGACTCACTCAGTGTCAGGAAGTAATCAAGTTGCTTGACTACTCAAAATCTGTTATCCAAACTGTCAGAATATTTGTGTTGTATATCAGTGTCTGTAAGCAAATCCTGTATAAGGTAAGAAGGTGAGTTTGGGGTGGATTTAGGAAATTATTGCCCATCATATTTGGATAATCATAATTATCTTTTATTTTTCTATTTAAAACTAAACCTACAAATTTATGCATGCCTTTTTAACTCTCCCCTTTGTTTATAACTTTTCCTTAGCCATACCCATCTGCTAAGCCCAATGATATGACTTAAGTAAGTTTTGTTTCTCTTTAATCCAGCATTAATGTACGCTAGCATTTTTGGAAACGTATCTGCAATAATCCAAAGACTCTACTCGGGAACTGCGCGGTACCACATGCAGATGCTGCGAGTGAAGGAGTTCATACGCTTCCATCAGATCCCCAACCCTCTGCGGCAGCGACTGGAGGAATACTTCCAGCATGCCTGGACATACACCAATGGCATTGACATGAACATGGTATGTTCTTTTGTTTTTTAGGCAGAGGTGTTGAGGAATAGATAAATGCATAAGAAATTAGAGACTCTAAGTCTTTAGTATTTATAAGCTGTAAAAGTACAAGCTTAAGAAGGTGGATATATATTTGTTACTGACAATCAAGCCACTCACTACATGTTTGGCATGTAGTGCTTACATTTCACTTCTTAGGTTATTGCCAGGTATATCAGAAATCTGAATTCTCACTGTGTATAGGAAATCTTAAGAACTGCAGATGACTTCTGTAAGCTTAAATAGAGGAAAAAGTCAAAGGTTTCTTATTTGAGATATAGGTGTTCCAGAATTTTGTTTGTTCTTTGCCCTGATTTTCCACTTCCAGTATCAAGCAAGAATATCTGTGTTGATATCTATAGAGTTACTGTTCTATAAAACCTGTGGAGATCAATTCTTATTCAGAATCCTTCCATGTAATCTAGAACAGGTATATTGGGAGTGGGTTGAAGAGAGGAGGATTACCTGCTCTTTTCAAAGAGAAATATTTGAATCACATGATAGTCTGAAAAGTAATTCACTTGCATTCACAACCACATAATTCTGCACTGAAAATTAACACAGTATTACTAACCATTTAGCCATCCTCAGAAACTCATTTCTAGGAACTGACAAGGAATAACAGTCATATTTTCTGGTTTTGATTTTAAAAAGCCCCTGAAATCACTCCTTCTATAAATACATGGCTAGCTAAAAAGGAATAACAATCTGCTAGTGAGTAAAAGTAAGCATCTATATCTCTGTCTTATTTTCTGGAGATGGAAACATTTGTTCTGAAAAGTCAACGTCAGTTTGCAGACACTGAGGGCATTGCACATCTTTAGGACCTGTGAATCTGTGTCTCTGTGAATCTGTGTAGGGATGCTTTCAAGAGTTATTCAGAGCTGGAGATGAGAAACTGCAGAACTCTCCAGAAAGCTGTAAGGAACAAGAAAATCTATACACTTTGGTAACAAGTTAACTACAAATTAATTTCCAAAGTTTTGACATACATTCATACAGCTTTCATGTGGTATATATACTTACATTTCTGAATGACTATAAGAGCACTACATTTTATGAAGTAAATAGAAACAATGGTCTCAATTAAAATCTTTTAAAACTGTAAATCACTGACAGTTTTACTTTATGGTTACCATTAAGTAAAGCAGATCTTAAAAATACAATAGAAAGTTAATATATTTGGCTTCACCTGCCACTTCCATGTGTCCCCTCCAGAGGGATAATATGTCCAGGGCAGGACAAGGACAATTGTGTAAACCTCTGCTGGGGATTACTGCAGTGGAAGGCAGCATCAGTAGCTTCATCCTGTATGGCACTGAATAGCCCTAATTCCTTCTGATGGCAGCGGAATTGTGAGGTGCTCAGAACTTTGCAGGATCAGGCCCTTAAGCTGCAGGTGTGTTCAACCTAAGCCTAAAGTAGCTCACTGAATTATTTCTGAAGATATTACAAAACCATATATGCCTTTACTAATTCATTACCACTAATGGATGTACTGAAAACACCTGGTTCACATGAAATAGTAACTATAACTGAAGGTTGTCACGTGAAAACTTGCATAATTTGGAAGCTGGTGTATGGAAATTAGTCTTGGATTTGTCATTAATGTGAAATAACAATTAAATGGACTAAATAGCCCATATTCTGAAATATGATTGTGAGGCAGTATGGAAGATTTTTTTTTAAATAAAGTGTGGAAAAACCCTCAATTTAGTATCTTGTTTTGTTGTATTTTATTCCTTATTCTGTTCACAGTTCTATCCCTCAAGTTCTATGTCAATCGCTTTATTTCCTTTAAGAGTTTGAATGTATTACACTTAGTACAAGGATAATATAAGAATTGTGTGATTTACATTGTACTTATGAAAGATTTATCTCTTTCCTGTCTGCTTCACACCTAAATACATGGAATAACACCACCCACTGGTAAGAGCAGGAGGTATTTATATCAAATTTAATTCCAGTATAAAGTGTGGAGAATATCCATGTTATCTGTTGGGTTTAGAGCTTGTTCAGTGCTTTCTAATTTTAATTGTAACTTTTTGCATGATGAAGGGGTAGATAGCAAAGGGAAATAATCCAAGTAGAATCAGATGTGGGGCAAAATGGTTACTAAAAATTAGACATTTAAAAATGCTTATCTAACCACATTTAATAATCACTGTTTTACCCCACAACTCAAGTCATGCTTCTCTACCCAGAAAAGGTCATGTGCATATTGGTTTGCATTAAATAGTTGCTCTGTAGGAATGTCACTGACAAAGTTGTCATGCTGCTGATCATTCTGCATTTTCCTTTGTGTGAATGCTCTTGGTTTAAACCATATATGCATGTTAATACACGCACCAATTAAGTTTTCTTGGCTATTAGCCATGTGCATATGAGTTGGATTTGCATGTGTTTTTTTACTTTATTTTGCATGAAATATTTGCATTTACAGACCAAAGGACTAATATTGTCCCCAGACAAATGTGTTTGACTCCTGCCCATGTTTACTTGGTTTTTTGCAAATTCTGAAGGCAGAATTTCATCCAATATCTTTTTTCCTTCATTTCATGACTGAAAGCTGAAAATAATTTTAAAGTGTAGTCCTCTTTCTCCTTTGAAATATGAAATGCATAATGATTTACATTTTTATATATATATATACATGCAACATATACACACACATACCCATATATATATACCCATATATATA
>WEIU01001654.1:0-55867 GCA_013389925.1 Aegithalos caudatus | reverse complement strand
CTGCCGGCGGACAGCGCCTGCCCGGCAGCGCTTCGCACCTGGTGGGCTCCGAGCGCCGTGGGGCGGGCAGGAGGGGGGGCGAATGCACCGGCTGCGGTTTTCCCTGTGAAACACCCGGCAAAGGCAGGGCTGGGGCCCCCTTCCTTGCTGGCGGCCGGGCGCCCCGCGGGGTACCGCGCTGCAGAACAACTTTGCTGTGCCTTCAGCAGGGTGACCGCGGGTGCCCCGCGTGTGCTGGGTACCTGTTCCCAAACACGGCCTCTGCCGCCCGGCTGTGCCCTGAGTGATTGCATTGGGCAGGCTGTGAGCGTCGTCCCGCTCGCGGTAGAGCAGAGCGATGCTGGGAGTGGGACCCCGGCCCCGGGGACTGCCACGGTGTGGCCTGAAGGATGTCTGTGCTGAGGAGGGAACGAGATCTGGAGTTAGGAGCACGATTTGGAGTTAGGTGGGAGTTGAATGGCCCTCTAGTCCATGGATATGATTTCTGTCTACCAGGATTGAGGCATCTTTCCACGACAGAGTGGGGAAATTTGTATTTCAGCTGACTGCTCTGTAGCTCGTCAGAGCTTCAGCCTGAGATCCTCCATGGACATAGAATTAACCGTGCTCTCAATCGGGTCTTATAAAAACCGATGAAAGGAGCTAAATAATGGGCTCGAAGTAATGAACGCCTGAGAATTGAACCTATGCTTACAATCTGGCACTGAGCAGCAGTTCTACCTAAATGAAAAGGCACTTTTCAATGAGCGTGTACCACTATAGGAGTGTTTTCAGCTCTACCAAGTCCATGGGAGAGGGGACTGTTTTTAAACATGTTCTTATACTTGCAATAATTTGAGGACATTGACACAAATGCCTGTGCAGTAAGAGTTTGCATAAGGCACAGTAGGAGCTGGCAAATACAAAGATGAGGTTTGTAAAATGAGGTTTTGTAAATGGTTTGTAAAAGATGAGGTTAAAACTCTTGAAAATAGGCATACTGTTATGGCTTCATATTGCTTAGATATTTCAATTATACCAATATAAAATCCTCCAGTCTGAGCATTGGAAGCACTGGATGTTCCCTGATCCTAAGCGAAGAAGAAGAAAAAAACAAACAAACAAACAAACAAAACAAAAACAAACAAAAATAAATAAAAAAAAAAAAATTTAAAAAAAAAACCACCAACCCTCTTAAACAACTGTCTAGAGAGTCCAGTTGTCCTTGTACTTTCAGGACAGTGCTGTGACCTGACAGCAATTCCCTTACCTAATGCAGCCATGTTATGATTTAGAAGTACCTAATTTAGTTTTAAATCAGATACTGGAATCTGTGCAGGTGGTAGCATGGAGTCTGGGACAGGGTGAGCCGCTCTGGAGTTATACCCAAACCTGGTTCCTCTGGTCAACAATCAGTCTGCTGGCATAAACTCAGAAATGAAACCTGCATCTTAACGAGCATTTTCAGCCTTGTGAAGTTGACTCATTTAGGCTAAATTACTTAAAGGAACATGTTGGTTTATATGCTCTGCTGTATCTTTGGTTTAAGGTATTTAAGGTATTACTGCTCCCTGTTGCCTATTCTACAACTCTGGCAGCATCTTAAAGAAATTCCCCAGGAAGGTTAGTTTAAAATGTGGGAGAAGGTTTATATTTTGGCATCAAGGCAGCTTTGCTTCTGGGATAGTTTTGCTCATGAGTAAATTATTATCTGAAACCCAATGTCCATTCCCCAAAGGAACATGTCAAAGTTTTTAGTGTCCATCAAGGACAAGAGATGAGAGAAGTTTTGGGTGTGTTTGATGAATTTAAATAGAAGATTAAAGAAAAAAATTACAGAAATTTGAACAGAGATATATAATTTACATTAAACTGGAAACATAATCCAAATACTCTAATTACTCATTGTTTAACTGACTCTAAAAAATGAAAAATCTAAAATTAACACCTTTTTGTAGTTGGTCATACCAAGCAGTAGAGTTGTTTTAAGATCAATATATATCCCTTGGAAAAAGGATATTTAATCTTGTGTGTGTAGTAGGAGAAAGAAATTGGGCTGTTGACAGCTGTAAGAATTTCTTATTTGTTCTCTGGATTTTTTTCCACCTTTCCATCTTTTATCTATGGCAATATTAAATTCATCTAAATGAGGATCTAAAAGTGTTTTAAAAACTAAACAGTAGCAAGCTGGCAATGAGCACAACTGGCAAAAAATGGTGCCTAGCATAGGAAAAAGTAAAAATGTTGAGACAACGTTCTTATATATAGTTTGCATTATAAAGGTCTTAAATACATTCTCTTGTCATTACCTTGTGCTTTCAAAAAGGTTGTTCTCAATCTTCAAATAGCATTCAGTATACTTCAACAATTACATTTTGCACATGCAGTGTTTATTACATTTTGTGAGTGTAAAGGTATGAAAATTGGAAGTAACTGAGAAGAGAGCGCTTTTCCTCTTTTTTTTGTTAAATTATCTCCACATTTAGTTTTCTGTATTATAAACAGGCTGCAGAAAGGATTAAGTACAAAATTCAAAGCTGTACAATAAGGGTCTAAACTTATACATATCAGAATTAAGATAGCCTGGGTTGCAGCTTTTGCTTTATAAAACATATTGTGTTTGTGTGGGACTCTACCTTGTTATAACATAAAGTGCTGCTTTTTTACATCCCAGACTGTCATAATTGAATATTATGAGGGGCTGTGTTTTAGTTTGGTTTGACTTCAATGTACATTGAAGTTGCTCAGCTTCTTTCAGGAGTGGGCGCTCAGGACACATTCACTGGTAGGCTTGGAAAGTAGACTGGGAATGAAATTTGGGTTGGATTCTACAAAGTCAGTTTAAAAAGTAGTTTTAACATAATTATTCCTCATTTTTAGTGCTAATATGAGAGCCTCTGAATGCAGCATAACTGTGAGATGGAGTAACAGGGGATCCACTTTGGTGGTCCCAGTCCTGTGCTGTAGTACAAACACCAGTGGTAATTAGGTTGTGTTGACATTTACATGTGCTGAGCGTCAGAGTAATGAGACCCCAAATATTTTTACTTTTGCAGTATTTCCTGGAAATGTGTTGACCATAAAATTTACATGTGAGCTGCTCAGGTGACAATAACAGATGTATCATAGCACTCTTCATGCAGAAAAGTAGAGTGGACTCAAATCCTGGATGTGGCTTAATGGATGCCCATGTACTTCCTCTACCCTTGTTAATAGTTATGCCATCCCCTTGATTTCTGCTGAGAACAGAAACAACGCTTGGCCCTCAACAATGTTTGGTATTGGTCTCCTTTTTCCAGTCCTTTTTTATGGTTCCTCTATTTTCAAAACTTTGGAGATAAAACTCCATTGCTTGTTCCTATCTGAAGGTTGTTCCTCCATTAAGCCCATCTCAGTCACCCTTTGGTAGGGTGCCTTGTATCTGTTTTGATTGTGCTTATAGAAAACAAACCAAATACTGGATAAAATTGTGGACTCTGGCTTACTTAGTATACTGAATTGATAACTTATTCCCCTTTTTCTTTACCACTGCTGTCTCCTGAGAATATTTATCTACAACACCTCCCTTGTTTTTGGTATCTGATTTTTTATACCTGCCTGTTGTCATGCAGCTGCTTTCCAGTTTATTGTTCAAATCATGTATTCCTTGTTTTGTTTTTTTCCATTGCTTGTTAATTTCTTTCCTCATTTATACTTTTAAATAAATAACTTCCTTTTTTGAATGTGGTGTCACATTGTAGGTCTTCCTTGTAGAACCATCCCCTAACTTGCCTGTTTTTATCTGATGCCCTCTCTTTTTCCTTATCTTCTGTTTGGTTTTATCTTCTGTTTTTCTTCCAAAAAGTTCACAGCTGTTGCTTTCCTTAGCATATTGCCTTTCCTATATGTACTGTTTGTGCCTTGTAGTACTGAGTATGTAAAGGAATTAATTTATGGTAAACTCTATGGAATTGTATGACCCCCACAATTTTTGGCTGTTACAACCCTATCTGACCCAGCACTGTCATTTGCATAAAAGAGATACAAATGCAAAGAGGAAGTGGAACATGCAAATACTTTTATTTCCATAGAAAATAGTAGTGACTTAATCTAGTGTAGCCTTTCTTAAAAATCTGCTAATGAACTGGTTTTACCAAATGAAGGGAGATACCTCATTTTATCTTCTGTTATAGCAAAGTTGCCTGTTTTGCTCGTTGAGTCAGGGAAGAAAGTGCTGTTTGACACGATCACTATTTCTGTGTCCTTGCATTGCATCCCCAGTATGGTGGGAAGGAAATTCTTAACTTCCTTATCTCCTCTGCTGTTTGCACAGCCTGACACAAAGCAAGCACTTCTCGGTACTTCTGGCTCACAGGTGTAAGGTATTTGTTGTTTTCCAGCCACCCTTCACAGCCGTTCCCGGCCAGACCTTTGTCAGGGCGTGTTCATCGGGTTGGTTTGTGGGATCGCTTTGGTGGCAGGAGAGTTCAGAGGGCAGTGAGTGAGTGACCTGTTAGGCTGTGCTGCTTCCCTCTTCTCGCAGAAATCCTGTGTCATTGTTTGCTGGGCTGCTACAAGCAGGATTAAATTGTTCCACTCAAGTCCTTTTGTTTTTCAAAGAAAAAAACTTTGATTACTCTGGATTAAAATATCTGGGTTTTTCCTCACCTCTTAAAAGCCTCACTTGGGGTGGGGGGGGAATCACAGGTTTCTGAGTCAAGTACCCAGGTACTTTCTGTGGTGTTGTACCTGCCTTAAACTTCATGCCCTTACTGGGAGAATACCTGCAAAGAGTTTGTTTTCCTTTAACTGTGTTCAATTTTAATACTGGGTTGTTTGACAAAAAAAGCCTGATTGTGTGTGAGTTGTTTTCCACCATTTTTTATGTTCTCTATGACTCAAATGCAAGCCTGATTACAAAGAAATGTGTGGGAATGAATAAATGGCTTTAGTTGTGGTAGAAACAATAAAGGCATGGCCAGTGGCAGTAGGGACTAATGAATGGCACCAGCACCAGGAGATCCTGTTCCATCCCTGCTGAGTACTATTTTACCTCTCTGGCCTCAGGTGCCACACTTATTCAAGTGAGGCTGCTGATGCTTCCTTCTTGTGTCAGAGAGTTGTTTATTTACTGACCAGGAATTAAAAAAAAGGTAGCATGAGAATATTAATCATAGTTTGTGGGAACCACATGTTTGTGTTGGCTGCAGGAAATTCAAGAAGAAAAGTCAGGAAGTTCAGCTCTTTCAGGTCATCCCAAATAAAGGGTGAACCAGTGTGGGTGGCACTGTGAGCATGATACACTACACAGGTAGTTATACAGAACTCAACTTCCTTTGCTTTGATTTAGTTTAGACAAAGCATTAACTAATATGGGTAAATCCCAAAGCAACTGTGACTTTTTAAGGAAATAGACAAAAATCTATGTTAAAATTACTGGCATTGTAAGATAATATTTTCCATAAAGATTGCATATAAATTTTTATATGAGATATTGTAGCTTTTACCACAGTTCCAGAGGCAGACAAGTTTTATATTAAGATTTTCATAACCTACTTAGTTTAGTTCACAATGAAATAAAGTTGAAGATGAAATTGGTCGAAGATACATAATCAGTGTAAGATTGGCTGCCTTTTACTGAGGAGGAGAGAATATGAAATTTACTTTTGTTAAACTTGTTCTGTTAAAGCCAACTGAGTTTGTACTGTAGATGTCCTAGAAATACTTGAGGTCAGCATGTGATGTTATGCTCACAGAAAATATCCCTATTAGTGCTAATTAGAGCAACCTGGCTAATTCCTGTATGGTTTACTGTAAACAATTACATAAGGAATGAGGAATGGCTGAAGCCTTTCAAGGGCAAGTAACCACTGTCTGATATTGCTGAGAGACTTCTGTGGCTGAGAGCACTACTAGGAAAGCCTGCAAGAAAGCCCAGGTCTTGTTGGAGTGGGATTTTAAATTCCACAATTATTATGGCAGAAACATGTCTTGTAGGATTTCATAAAAAACCAAGGAGTATAATGATGTCCCTATTGAAATTACTAAATATACTTTTTCACAAAGCAGCTGGGCTTTGTGTTAGCTGCATGAATACTTAGAAAAGCAAAAGGAAAGTAGGAATTACTTCTTTTGCTAGGAACTAGAAGCTGAGACCAGTTTCAGAACCCCTTTTTTCAGACTAACAGGATGAGACAGATTATAAATTTGAGTGGATGATTGTTAGAGAAGGGGTGTTTGAGTGTTGAGTTTTTTGTCCTAGGTTGTTCTTGGATGGAAAGGTGAAAAAATGAAGTCCTCCAAACACTCCACACAGTGCTGACCTATCTAGAGTGGAAAGCTGGTTGGAGGATGTTGAGTCAGTCCCCAGATGTTCATTGGAGAATGAGGCAGAAAGGTGATTTTTGTCACTTAATGCCTTTTTTTTGAGTGGGAACTTTTCTGCTGAGTATAGAGAGCTTTGATTCAGGCTCTCAGATGAATGTCACTTAAAAGTTTGTCTTTCATCTGATATGGTGTTCATCATTCTTCTGTCACTGTTTCTACTTTTGGTTTGTCTTGGTTTTCCTGCCCTGCTATGCAGAGGTTAGATTAACAGTTGTCAGTAGATTTTTACTGTCCTTTGAGAATACTGTGCTCTGGGGCTTCCTGCTGTTTTCTGCCTTTTTCACATATTAACTGCATTTGTTTGGCTGAGAATGATGAGGGTTTTTTCTCTTCTGGCTTAGGGAAAGAAACACTTAGGTTGGAAAGTTCCCAGAAGAAAGTTTGTATCAATATGTTTTATTTGTACCTATATGCACTTAGGGAATTTACTTTAAATGCTTTCTGCACTCAAATGGTCATGGTAAAAACAAAGAATTTATATTTTCATGAAGGAAATAGGTGTTTTGGATTAATACTGTGTACCACTGTCAGGACTCTGCTAACAGAAATCTGACAAAGTAGAGCCCTTGCTTCAACTAGTTACAAAGTTCAATTATTCCACATTATGTCCTGATGTTGATCCCATTCAAGCACTTATTTAAATGCAAGGAGTTTTAAGCTCTTAGATATGAAAAGGGCATTAACAAAAATACAATTAAAATTAAAGGGCTTTGCAGCAACACACTGGATAAATATAAGCAATAACATATTTTAGTGATTTCTTAGGGGCAAGCCCTTTACTCTTTTGTTTATCAAGTTTTAAAGCTTGGTGGGTTTTGAATTTGAGATCCCAGCTGACAGTTCAGCCCCACTCACTCCTCCCTGGTGGGATGGGGAGAAAATTGGAAGAGTGAAAATGAGAAAACTCATAACTGGGACAAAGACAAGTTAGTAGGTAAAGCAAATGACACCATGCCAGCAAAGCTGCAGGCTTCCAGTTCCTCTCAGTTTTGTCAGTTCAGGTGATTGCAAGGCAGCCTCTCAGTGTGCATTTGTGATATGATCCAGGCTAGAGATGTGTCTTTTAAGGGCTCGGGGTTTTCCCCTGGGAATCTGAATGATGTAATGTCTCTGTTGCTGTCACTACCAAATGTTTGAGTTTGCACAATAGGGGAGGTAGTGACCTGTGAGGATAGTGCAGAAATGAGCAAATCTAGAAGAAGGAAAACCTGAAAGTTTCTCAACCAACAAAGTTCACTTGGAGGTAAGGTAAATATTAATTGTCATATCAAATAGCCTGTACTTCCCAAATGTCTGAAGATAGGTCTGTAAAGCAATTTACGTGCTTGCTCAGAAACATTACAAATTTAGAGGCGTCTTCTGAACTCCTGGAGTAGAGACAACTATTTTTTAAATTATAGTTTGTGAAAATGTGAAGTTTGCTCTTGTTGATGATGTTCTTTTGTATGATACAGAAACTTTAGGTAAATCATTGGAGATTTTTGCCCTGAAGCACCACTTCTAGACCTCCAGAGTGAACAGTTGAAGGGCAAGTGCTTTCCATGGGTGCCCATGTCCTGCCTCTGCAGCTGGTGTGATCCCTGGATCACTTTTGTGGGGCAAGGCAATTCTTATCCTGGAGCAGTTCTGCTTACAAAGCTAATCCAGGCTGTTGGGTTGGGCTGGTCCTGTTCCCACCTGATCAAAGCCTTCTGAAACCGACCATGCCTTTTTTTCATTCTAGCCAGAAGTTACACAACAGTCAAAAGTTCAGAGGCCTCGTTGCCAGGGAGGACTTTGGTTTGTGAGGAAGCTCCCTCCCAGTAAGGAAAGATATGGATTGAAAATACCACAGTTGTTTCACTGTATTTTTTTATCTCCCCAGGTGGGTATTTTTATGGTTTAACAAGTTCGGAACAAAACTGGCAGTTTTGCCCCTACCAGCAAGAGATGTTGCTGCCTCCTCTTACTTTCTACTGGTCTGGTAATGCCTTCATCCTGGCACCAGCTGTCATGATCACAGGATTGTTCCCTGAGCTGGCTGAGCTTGTTAGACTGGTGGAAACCATCCACAACTTTTCTTCTCCTGGGTTAGTTTTCTCCTAGGTTAGTGAGTTGATTTACTCTTGGATGGGTCTGAAGTATGCCAGAACCAGTGCCAAGTATGCAGACACCAAGAAGGAAAAAAAAACAACAAAACCAGAGTAGTGGAAGAGAACAGATTTGTCCCTTTTTTAAAATATTGGTTGGTTAGATTGATTTACCCCATATCAAGGAGCACTTGGCAGGCTATAGGAAGGTGTCACCTCACCAGCCACCACATCCTATACTGGGATTAACAAAACCAAAAGTTGGTGGTAGTTCAGGGCAGGAGCCTCACTGGGCTTCCCTGCAGTGACTGTGAGTTACTACAGACTTGCTGAATAATGCTGATAGGTACCAGGCAAAGAGTCATCCTCACCACTTCATCTCTGAGGGTTATTCAGAGCAGATCCATGGTTCAGGTTCTCTTTAGCAGTCTCACTCTACAAAAAGGTGTCTGCTGACTCATTTTTGGAAAGTATTGATTATTCACCTGGACTGTGAGTTATCACAATTGCTGTTAATGGATAGAATTTTATGGAGAGCAAGCTGGTGACACACAGAGCCCTTTGCTTTGTCATTCTGCCTGTGGCAGGTTGCCCAAACCAACAAGGGAGAGGCCCCCAGAAGCAGAGCCAGCCAACATACGGACTCTTTCAAGTCTCTGCCAGGGACTATGATTGCCTTTGGGTTTGGGGGCTATTGCTAAAACTTGGTACCTCTGGCACAGATCTACCGGAAAATAATTAGAGATATTTATACAAGTGCCTGTGTTGGCTAATGACTAGATTTTTATCTCACTGAAGATACAGTTTTAAGTGAACATTCCTGAGATTGTTCAAACTTGCAGGAATAAAATACTCTTTCAGTTGCTTCAGGTACACACATCTTTAGTATAAGTGAAGCAAAAAATTATTCTTTGTGAAGGCTGTTCAAAACCTGTGTTCGTGATTTTTTTTTTATGTGTGTATTCCCCAACTAGAATAGGAAAAGTAGTATCCATCACTAATATTACTTTAACTGTTGCATAACAGTTCTCATCTTTAAACCCCTTTATCACTGTCACCAAAGTACTCTTTGCAATACCTGTGTGAGATAAAGGAATTTTAGCAACAAGTTTCAGAGCAGAAGTCAGAAATGATAAGATTACAGCCCAGTTTTCAAGGAGTGCCTTTTTCATTTGTGTGTATGAACGCTTTTCAGGTTTGTGGGCTCAGTGCCCAAGGAATGTATACATAGCATTCAGTATGGCTGTTTCTCTAAGTATGGGCACGTGTCAGGATTTGCTAATTAATGCTGCTTGTACAGTGCAAAGTATGTATGTGATTAAGTACAAACAGCTGTGTACTGACCCATTTATTGGAAATTAGGCATAACATAATTCAGAATTATGTGGACGAAGGCAGAGCTGATAATGGATTCCAATCAACTATTAGATTTTCCACTTTTTTTCTTTTTCAATGCCACATCAATAAAATTTCACTGTGTGTAAATATGTGGGGTTTTGTCTTTTCACCAATATGCTTAAACTTTTATATTGGGTATATATATATATGTATAATCAGTTATGACTAGTGGAGGCAACTAATTGCAGGAGAAAACAAAAAACTTTTAATTAAGTTTAAAAAGTACAACACTTTAAGTGTCTTTCTGGGCAAGAAAGCTAAAAATCATAATCTTCTTTTAAGACTGAGCTATCAAGCTTAGCCACAGGAAATATGATTTCCTTGCTTTGATCCAAGCATATTGTTAGATTGGCCAAAAATACTGAAATCTCAGCCAACTCTCACATGGGATTTTATTAATCAGGAAAATATCGCAAGTCATCCTAACGTTGCAAATGAATCATGAGTCGCCTTAGGAAACGCTCCCCTGGGACAGACATGCCACAGATGAGGAAACGCTGAAGCCGCCAGGCCACTCCCCCAGACAATTTCTCTGGAGGAGCACAGCCCTCATAAAGGACGTCTCTGCAGACACTACGTTGTTTTATCCTTTATTCACAGCGAGAGCCCCGAAGCTGCGAGAAGGGAAGCGTGAAGCCGCGGCAGAAACTTCCCAGCCACTTGTTTCTGTACGGGAGAAGCAAATAGAAGATCATGAGAGAACTTTAAAGGTAGGGGGAGATACACTTCAAAGCCTGTAATTTAGTTTTGACATTGAAAAATAATCAGAATGTAGACTTTATTGTAAAATTTGTACTTCATGGGTGAAGAGTAGAGATCTGTTCTCGGGATGGGATCATAGTTATGAAGAAGTTCCCCCAGTAAATGAGATGCAGAGCTTGTCAAGAGCCTGGCTGCTTTGGAGCAGGGTTCAGGAGGAAGAGAGGAAGCTTGTAATCTACTTTGTCTGATTTAAACTTTGAACGTGTTTTCATAAAGAGTTATTATGAAGAATTAATGAGAAATGAACCAAACAGTAGGAAATTAAGTTTCTTAAGCCATGGGAAAAAGCATTTTTCTTAAAAGGAGAAATAAAAAGTAGCATGATAGGAAGTAGTGATCTAAGCAAATGAGTACTTGGTGTGGTTTCTTTCTGTGCATCATAAAGATACCATTCTTGGTAACTGCATCTGATGACTGTGGGGAGTTAGTCTACCCTTATGCTTCACACCATCCTGTTTCCATTAAGCAAGCAAGAAGGTGGGCTTTGGAAAAGAATGGCACCTATTCTCTAATTTTAGATCTCTAAATAAATGAAGTGAAGTTGCATATCACAATATCACAGCACAGTGAAGCTGCGTATCACAGTACAATACCTGCCCCTTTGCTCTGATTGTGGCAGGAAGTTTGATCCTGGCTAATGACTGTGTCAGAGAAATAGAAAAAAGGGAACCAAGCACAAAGTAGGTTCAGTGGCAGGGGTGTGTGTTGTGGTAGAACAGGAGAAGAGGAAGAATGAAGTATTTTTGGATGTTTTCACAGCAGCCTCAGGTGTTTTCTAGGTTTTGTTTCTACTATTAACATGCTGCCCGGGGTTATCAAATACTACTACAATCTAACTTCGTGCAGGCAGATGCACAGCCTGAATTTCTGCTGACATTGCTATGTAATTTGTCTGAGCAATAGGGGATTTTTGTCAGTGGGATTGCTGAACTGGCAGCAGTCAGTAGGGTAGACATAGTTATGGAGAGGGACTAATCAAACCTCAGAGGAAGGCAACAGAGAGGGAATAACCTCAGAGGAAGGCAACAGTAGAATGGTTTGAGTACAAAGGGATGTTTAATGCAAAACAAAATTAAGATGAAAAGACAAGGGAAACTTCTTTAGGCTTTTTTCTTTCCTTTGATTTGCCACAACTATTCCAGCAGAACTGAATCAAGTCGTACCAAGTTAGGCAGACAGAAACACATATTTGTAAAGTGGCAAAGGATTAAATTTCTTACTTTATGGGTCTGGTCATAAAAGTTTTTTCATTACTTTAGGTGCTGCTCACTGATTTACATCAGCTAAGGAATCTGGTTTTTACTCACTCCAGATCTTGTCCTACAATTTGAGAGGCACTGAGAATTTTGCCACAACTGCAAAGGCTTGAAGGTCTGAAGCCCTCATAAATTGGAGTTTCACAAATGAAGTATGAAGGCTCATTTTAGAAAGTGTATATGAAGACCGTGCCATGTTCTTTGTGGCATAAGCTGTCAAAATGGATTTTAGGACTAACAGGCAGTTTTTCTGTGGTAGTAGCTGTGATTAAAAAAAACATCTTTTGTGAAACCATAATGGTCATAGTTGATCCATTTGATGCCAAAGTTATGCTAAACCAAAGCAACGATAATCACAGGCATATTACTAAAATCCAGTTTTCAGAAATGGTTTTCTTCATGCAGTTCTGTTCATCCTGTTGGTAAGGCTGTTAATTATTGGGGATTAGTACAGCGTTGCATAGGATTGCTGTATTTTCCTACAAACATATGCAGGAGGAGGGGAAAAACACTAATTAGGAAGGCTCAGGGCAGATGAAAAGAATAAAAATAAATTAATGGAATGTTTGTGTCAGCAGTTACGTATCTCATCCTGGAGTACAGTATGAGGAGGCACTAGGGTTGCACTGTTGTGGAAAACTAAGCTCTGCAAGGAAGCCCAGTGCTCCAACAAACAAGAAAATTTATAGTTCAGTATCTGACAGGTATAGAGCTATTCACAGATGGATTAGGAAGACAAATTTAAAGCTAATTAAAAGCAGAGCTCAGAAAATTCAGATGCAATAATGTTCCCTTATAATAATATTTGCTTCTGAAAATACTTATTTTTAACACTGTGGGTAATGTTTCACTATTCTCTAATACTTTTTGTTTTCTCTGTTCAGGCACATAAGGAAGAAGACAATCCTCAGAAAACAATGGAAGTGAACGGGCTTATGCCAGTGCCGAATTCCTATGACTATGATCTCATTGTCATTGGTGGAGGCTCAGGAGGTCTGGCAGCTGCCAAGGTATGAGGGGGAAAATACACACTTTTACTTTCCTTGTAAATAGGTGGGTGACATCCTCACTGTCTTGGATTTGGTATCTTTAACACTGTAGGGGCACAACAGTTCTGCGTAATCAGTTAAAGTTCTTTCGAGGTTAGTGCCAATTATTCAATATTCTTTTCTTTATGTTCTGAAGAAGGAACACATGGTATATTCCTTAGTATTCCCTAATACTCCTTACTAGAATGAAACTTGGTCCCCACTCATGGGACATGATGCTGTTGGAAAACTGCAGGTAGATATCTTAATAGAGTTTATTAGTAGTTGAATTTAAACTCATAAATGAAAAGGTTTTCAAAACTATTCAAAATTAACATCAGGACTTTTGTATAGAAGTACTACCTTTTCAGATATAGTTGTGTATTTTATTTTAATTCTTGGCAATGGGGGAGAGTGTGTGATTTTTGAGCTTGCATAGTTGCATAAATGGAGATTTTGCCTATACTTAAGCTATGGTCTCACCCTTCATTTCTAGGGTCTGGTATTTCCTGCCTGTAGCCAGAAGAATTATGGGGTTTGGTTAGGATATTGCTATTAGAAGCATTTCCAGAATTAATTAAAAGAGTTCACAGTGGTATAAAATATACCATTATCCCAAATATTATAAATTTATCATTATCCCATTATCCCAAATATTATCCCAAATGTTTTAAACTTGCACAAATTTAATATGTCAGTAGCTGTCCTTTACATCAGCAGTCAGGCAAGTTGTGTCTCTTTTGTCTGTGGTAGGATTAACTATTTAGAAGTGAATTGACCATTCCTGTAAAGAAAACTACTTTGTTGTTCAAGACCTGGAACTGGGTTATTCTTCCAGTCAGGGGCATTTCTTTTGTTCTTGAGAAGTGGAGGAGGTCATTGCAAAGTAAAAGAAAATGAGAAAATATTTCAGAATAGCATTGGATTCACAGTGAACCCTGGCCCCTTAGAAGTACTTCTGTTATAATGGAAATGTGCAGGGGTGAGTGATGGATTGTAGATCCATAGTCTATTTTGGTAGTTTACTGCTTTCCTATCTATAAGGGCACTGTTCTCATGCTGTAGGATTGAGGATTGAAGGTAAGATCTATGAAAGTTCTGAGACCCACAGAAAGAAGCAAACACTGGTTTTCAAAGGATGGGGATGTTCTGGGATGGGAGAGAATAACAAGAGTAAAACAGAGTTTACAGTAATGCAAAAAGAGTTTGCAGCAATAAGTAGCCAGCTGTTGAAATTTCCTTAAGGAGACTAGCTGACACTGATGTTTATTGCATCATTTTTCAGGACAGAAAAGGTGTGCAGTAGGAAGATAAACTGACTAATTTTTTCAATTCAGTGTGCAAAGTATATTGATTCTCAGTGTTCTCAACTGATTGTTGAGTAGAGCAGAAGAAGGTAGATCAATAAAGTCAACATCCCTATCAGTAGTAAAGTATGCACTTCAAAACAGTTTCATGTAGTTGAAGTGAAACTGTTTTGCAGACATAAACTCCTGACTTTTACTTAGATTGTTTAGTGTTTTTAAATGAATCAACTGACAGTGCTTTAAAAAAACCAAACCAATACATGAAAAAAACCAGCTACACTGTTCTCATAGAAAATTCCAGATATCTGCTCTAAGGTTTGCAGCAGTTCACCTAGATTGGATAAATGTGTGCTTTTCACTCTGACACATGCACCTTTGAGTGCACATCTTCCTCTCTACATTGTGCCCAGAGCTTGTTACTTTGGAGACAATTCTTCACAGGGAGTGCAAACACTGCCAGGCTGTCTTGGTACAAGTCAACTGCAGACTCAGACTGGTGCCAGGCCCCTGCTCTCAGTTCACACAGAACAGCTCCCTGAGCAGCCTTGCTGTGCTCCTGCAGCACTGCACTGAGCCCCAAAAGGTTTGAGAGCCTGCAGGGCAGGTTTGTGGCTGTGGGCAGATCACTCAGCACCAGTGGTTATGTCTGTGTGTGATCTCCCCCAAGGTGCCGATGCAATCCTGTGCTGTGCTATGTGAGCGTGTAGCTGAGGGAAGCTTGGGAATCCATGCATTCTGCTTAGCTAACCCTGGTAAGGCTCTTTGGAGCAGTGTTCAAGAGTTGTCAGCACAAAGGAGCTCTAATGACACATCTCAGTCCCTAAGTGCCTTTCTGAGGAACTTTCTCAGAGGTGCTGCTGGTGGATAAGAATTAGCTTCTTGGCCAGACTAGATCTTTACTGGAAGTGGAAATCCAGTTCAGCAATATTTTCCAAAGGTGTCTATAACCTGCGTTATTTGAGGTGTGATTTGCATTTTGCATGAAGATACATTTTAAATTGAAATTCTGATTGTCAAGTGTTTGGATTAACAAGTATTACTGGTAACAGAATGCTGAAGACTGTCCAGCTCCTCCCAAACCAAACCAAAAGGCCTTAGAGTAATATCCTGTTCCTATAGTTGTTACTACTTACATGTCTAAGAACTCCTCATATGATGCCAGCCAGCATAGTTGTGGCTACTCCAAGTAGCAGAATTATTTTGCTTCATCTTATGGGAGGAATCTGTCATTGTTGTTTCTCATCTACTTAGTGTTTGCTTAAGTGTTTTTCCATGGCAGCAGTTACTGCTGTCAGTTTTTGCCTTTTTCTTAAAGAACACAAAGGGAGCAATGAAATTAGTATATAGTTATCGGTATGATTTGCAGTCATTAATTGTAGATTTGCTAATAAAACTTCTTAGGGAAAATGTAGATTCATAGAGTCATTAAGGTTGTCATGCTTGGCCATGTGACTGCTTGTGTCATTTTCTGATCTATTTTCAAACAAATGTTGGAGAAGCGATCTTCTATGGGAAAACTGGATGAATTAGGAATTTGTTAAGTAGGTTAAAAGTAAATGTCTTTGTTAGGAAATAGTCTGAACAAAGTGACAGGATGGAGGAGTGAAGAGGAGGTTGGCCTCAGAGTCTCCTGTGTATCAGCTGGTGCCATAGTGTTTTGAAGCAGGATGAATGCCTTTTTTTTTTTCCTTTCATCTTCTTTTTCCTACTGAATGCACAGATGAATTCAGAAGATTAATGACTGTCTGTTCCCTTGAAAATCATTCATTGTTACTTAATTAAAAGTCACAAAGCTTTTCAGCAATGCATGATGTTATCGTCTACTCCAAATTTAACTTCTAATATTTAGATATGTGTCTTATTTAATTTGTTTTGCAGGAGGCTGCCAAATATGAAAAGAAAGTGATGGTGCTGGACTTTGTCAAGCCTACGCCTCAGGGAAGCTCGTGGGGTAAATTTCTCTTCATTGCAATCCTGTTATAAAGGAGCTTTGCTCAGAGACTCTGATTCTCATGTTTGAAATCTGCCACATTGATGTGAAAACCACATTCTCTTCCTTTCTCTCAGGTCTTGGAGGAACATGTGTAAATGTGGGCTGTATACCTAAAAAATTGATGCACCAGGCAGCTTTACTGGGACAAGCCTTGCAAGATTCACGCAAATTTGGGTGGCAGTTTACAGAAGAAGGTAAAGAAGGACACTTTTTTCAGTTTTGTCATTTGCACTGAAAATCATGAGGTGGTTCTCATAATCAGGTGCTTGTTGCACTGCAGTATGTGCTGATTTTGACAATGTGAGGCAACTTCAGAGAGATAACATAAATTGAAGTGCTTTTCAAGTCTAAAGCCATGGAGCTTATTGCCTCCATGTTTTATCTGTTTATTAATACCTCCTGATCATGTTAGTAATTGATGTGACTGTTGTGTGAATAAAAGCAATAAGGTACTGCTCCATTTCTGAATGTACCATAATATCTAAGGGAATACCCCAGAATGTTGCCTGACATAAACTTCTTATAGTTACAAGCAAAGATTTCTTTTCATTAAGTGTCTGTCACTACTATATGAGAAGAAGGATTTTACTTTTATTATCTCTGATATACATGGTCATAGGATTATGATTTATTTAGGCTGCAGTCCTGTATTTGGAAGTATGCAGGGGCACTTCTGAGACATGTATCGTTTTCATTTGTTGAGCAATGTCACCTGCTCACAGCTGTCAGTATAAATCTGTCAATATAAAACTGTCAATAATTCAGTAAGTCTTAATTTTCAGTGTTTTAAGTCATACCTATTGCACTGTGACCTCTCCGTTATCTGTGCTGATGTAATTCTTTGAATTTCAATAGATTTAACCTGAAATAAAACAGGAGTAAGACAAACCCAGTAAGACTGGGTCGTGGAAAGAATCTGTTTGAGAATGGAAGTTTTGCTGTGGTAAAAGAAAAACTCAGACTAAAAGATGAACCTTCCTCTTTTGTTTCTGACAGTCAAACACAACTGGATGACCATGACAGAATCTGTTCAGAATTACATTGGGTCGCTGAACTGGGGCTATCGGGTTACACTGAGAGACAAGAAGGTCACATACGAGAATGCATATGGAGAATTTGTTGGGCCACACACAATTAAGGTACTCCACAGCCATTGTTTGCTGTGTCTTCCTGTAATGCTGTCTGAATAGAGCTGCTTTTCAAATATGATGATTTTTCCTGTGGTGGGGCTGTAGAACACTCACTTTGCACTAATACTTTGTATGCAGGCAACAAACAAAAAAGGAATTGAGAAGCTGTACACAGCTGAGAGATTTATCATTGCCACTGGTGAACGACCCCGCTACCTGGGTATACCTGGAGACAAGGAATATTGCATTAGCAGGTAAAAACAGGGAGGGATATGAAGTCATTCCTTGTGTGTGTAAATGCTTCCTCATACTGAGGAGCACAGTCTTCTTGAAAGAAAACTGTACTCAGATATTAGGGAAAGTGAGAATAGCATATCTGCTGATGTTATGAAGTTGGTAGAAATCTGTCTTCATGCATTGGGGCAGTCTTGAAATGCAGCACGATTTTTTTTTTTCCCAGCTACTCAGTGAAGGTAATTCAACTTTTGAGAAAACTGGTTTCGTATCTGGTTAATTGCTAATGCCAAGCCAAAATGTTATATGAAGATAAAATGTGTTTTCGTATCAGAGTGACTTTTGAATTACTTGATGTAGAAACAGAGGTTGGAATTACAGGCTGGCAAACCTGTAGCAATGAGATAAATAACTGGCACAATCCCTCTGAAACCAAAACACCATGTGGTATGTTTCCCTTTTAGTAAGTAGTAATGAAATTAAAGATAACAGATAATACAGCCTGTAACTTGGTGCTTTAAAGTAGCTTCAAGGTGGAGGAGGAGTCAGGAATCCCAGAGTTAAAGACTATCAGATTGAGGCTTTCTGTGTAATCTTCGCTGAGTTCCTTGGGGTATAGGAGCTATGCTACAGCCTTTAATTGCACAATCACATTTTATTCCATCACCCTGAAAAGAGGGACACTTCTTTTAGATTTAAATCTTTGGAGAATTGTATTGCCAAGCTTTGTCTAAGTGTCTGCTGAGTGAGCATGGTGCCTGTATGAGTTCCAGCTTCGTGGAGAAGCCCTGTTTTTATAGTCTAGGTCCTATAGCCTAAAGTGTGGTAGAACTGATGTAGCTTGATGAAGCAGTTGAAAGAAATGAAATGCAGGCAAAGGAGCATGTTTTCCATAATTTCATACTTCTGCCTTTGCCTGTTACTGTGGTTTGTTGTCTGTGTATATCTGGCACTGTGTATAATGCTTTAGCAAAAGGTTAAGTCTTCAAAGTGATGATCACATTTTATCTTATAGCCAAACCCCTTCATCTTTTAGTTCTCAGAAGCTAAAATTTGCAGCAAAATATTCAAAGCAAGATTCAGAGGGTAAATAAAGACCTACCTTTTTCAACAATTTGTCCAAAATTTTTGTTAAAAAATCCCTTCATTTTTTTTTTCTTTGGTGATTCAGTGTTTTCATACTCCTTCTTTTTTTGTATGTGTACTCCTAAATATAACTTTTTCATCTGTTATGCACTGATTTTGGATTCCAGATGAACTTCCAAAAAATTAAGCAGGTTTTTTTTTTGTGAGCAGGAAAAGGAATAAAGTTCTGTTCTTACAGAAAAAAAATAGATAAATATAAAGCGAAATACATTTTTCTGCCTGTGTCTAATTTTCTTTTTTCTTTTTTTCTTTTTTCTTTTTTTTCTTTTTTCTTTTTTTTTAATTTTTTTTTCTTTTTTCTCAGTGATGACCTTTTTTCTCTGCCTTACTGTCCAGGGAAAACCCTGGTGGTTGGAGCTTCTTATGTTGCCTTGGAGTGTGCAGGATTTCTTGCAGGTCTTGGATTAGATGTCACTGTAATGGTGAGATCCATTCTCTTAAGAGGATTTGACCAGGACATGGCAAACAGAATTGGCGAGTATATGAAAGAGCATGGAGTCAACTTTATTAGGGAGTTTGTGCCAATCAAGGTAGGCTCAAAGTGACTACAGTTGATTGGGATGTACCTATCATAATGTTTTAAGATGTAAATTATTTTAATTAATATAAAAGTTGAACTTTTATTACAGTATCTGCTGTGACATAGAATGGGTTAATTTTTGTTTTAAACTAACTTAATGAAACTTAATAATTGAAAGGTATAATTTAATATTAATATTAAAATTTTGTGAGATTATGAAGTTCATTGTTTTTATCAGAATTAGTTGGGTTAGTATATGTTGCACTGAGAATGTTATACCTGCTTGTCCTGGTTCTGTAGTCCAGTTGTCCTGAAATCTGTGAGCAGGCCCATAATTAAGCAGATACATAATTTCCTCTAAGATCAGGGTCCAGCGCATCACAAATAGTCCCATTTTACATTGCCACTTTTCAAATTTTCAGCCAGAAAATACTGTTTATATGCTGAGGATTAGTGGACTATCCAGAAAAATAAATGGGCTTTAGAAGTATCCATCTGTATAATTTATTTGGCAAGAGTCCTTAAATACTTGCTCAATTTTTGTTGAATTCAGTAAGAGTACTTATACAGCTACTTAAATACATGTATAGGCACATGTATAGGTAAATTCAGGTAGAATTTAAACCAGATTAGAAGTTCTGAATCTTTGATAAGGCGAAATTGCCTTATCAAAGACTTCAGATGGTGCTAACAGTATTTTTCTTTATAGTTTTTTTTTTTTTAAGGACAATAGTCCTTAATTATTTTGAATTACCCAATCATGTATTAAGCAATTTCAACTTGGTGTTAAACCAGTGTGCTGCTGAGTTTAACACTTTGGGGGTAAAAACATTGAATTCAGTGAAGACTGTTCATTTCCACTCTTCACAGTACCAAGAGCAGTTTTAAGAACGTTCTTGCCAGCTCCTACTGTGGGTCTGAGCCTCTCTCATAGAATGAGAGATGCTGTCAGAAGTCAAAATGGATGTTACTAGGAACTTCGTTTTTATGCAGGTTTTTGTTGCATAAATCCCACACTGTATGAAAAATAAGGATGATTATCTAGGTTTTGTTGCAGACATAGCTTTTTGTAAGCTCTAATGAGGAATGAGAAAGAAGGAAGCTGTTTTTAGAAGCAGATAATTTCAACCAAATGGCAAGCAGGCTCCTCCAGATGCATCCTGTGATGAACAGTCCATCGCCACAATCACAAAATGCAATTCTGTGTATTTTACCCTGTCCCTTCACTATATGTCTTTGATTTCAACGGGAATAAAATATTTGGCCCTATTTTTGGTTGAGAATATCCTACAGCTAAAATTGCTGGGTAGGTTTTTAGTAGTTTTTTTCATCTCTTTCAGACATTGTGTTTGAAGTTATGCGTGTTGTGCTTATTAAAACCCTTTGTTGGGATTTTTGAAGGCAGAAGATGAATTACTATAAATAATGCTGCCTTTGAACAGAAGCATTTTAGCACAGTGATCCTTTAAAGCTGGTAGGATGGCAACTTTTCTAAGTTAAAAAAAAAAGGACAGGAATAAAAACTTCATCAGAAATTTTGCTCTTTCTGCCTCTAAATATTGATCATGAGGTAGGAACAAGGGTGTTGTTAAAAAGTATCTTTTCATCTGTAGGATGAACACTAAAATTTCTCAGAATTATGTTAAATATTGCACACTTACATGTCTCTTGTATGTACTGCTGAGGGCTTTCTATGACAGTGGCTTCCCATAGGTGAAGGGAATGATGGCAGCACTTGGAGAAAATGTCTGGTGGTGTTTCCAGGCCTTGAAAGAGTTTCTTTCCTACTCACGTCCTCTGTCCCTAGTGAATACAGCAGGTCATATGATGGGCTTGGAAAATAACTTATTTAACCATCAGTCCACTTTTATAAACAGAAATTAGATTTTGTTGTTTTGGTTATAAGAATAAATGCAGGGACATAGAATAAACACATTAAAATATGCAAGTAGAAGTGTAAAGAATCTTTAGAGTAAGTGCGCAATTTTAGGTCATGGTTAAAACTCTCCCAATGATATGTGGTGGGGAAAATATACATTTCTATATTTTTATTTGAAACTTTTTCTTTTTTATCCTATCTAATCCCCAAAATGTTTTAGGTTGAACAGATTAAGGAAGGAACTCCTGGAATACTGAAAGTTACAGCCAAGTCCACAGCAGGGGACCAAATAATCGAAGGGGAATACAACACTGTGAGTCCTGTCTATATGCATGAAGAATGTGAAATAGCCTTCCATTGAATGTTGATATTTTGTGGGGTGTTTTTATCCACACTTAAAAATTTAGTCATTACAATATGCTAATTGCACACGATCAGCAGGTAATTGATCTGGAAATAAAAATCCCAAAGTCAATTATTATTTTGCCTTGCCAAATCAGTGTTCATGCTTTTGAAACCTGTTTCTTAGCTTAGGGGTATAGATGAGCTTGGTCCCATGGAATCAGTTGCAGGATTTTTTCCCAGTGGGATATTTGTAATAAATAATAAGTAATGATTTATAGTAGTTTTCATAGTAATTAGGACATATTTTGTAGTTAGCACAAAACAGTGGTCTGTGCAGGAGTTAAACAGGTGACATGTCATCTCAAGACTTCTTGTTGACTCATCTTCACAAACACAGCTAATGCCCCGTGGCACATCAGTCAGGAAACTTTATTACACACTTAAACAATAAAATTACAGTGTGCAGGTGTGATATTGTATGTTTGATTGACTGTTTCTGTCACACCTCACTCCACTCATTTTCATAGGCCTTGATGCTGAGAGGAGAAAAAAAAAATTGTGAACAGAGTATTTGGAACCACACAGAATGCATAAAGACAGGCCTTTGCCAGCCTGGGACTTCAGACTGCAAATACTGTATGCCAGTGACCTCGTTTACCTGTACAGTGCATCAGTCATCCCTAACAAGGACACACCTCAGTGCATCTGGGAGCCAATACTGGGGGAAGTTTAACAATGGCACAGAGCTGTTGCACTGGGTTGTAATACTGGGATTTTCTAGTCCATAATAGGGAAAGCTTTTTGTCAATATCAATACCTTCCCTTCATTAAGGAAACTTTTGGTTTCTTATTGCTATATCATCACTGAAATGCTGTCACTCCTCATGGAAGCTGTGAGCTGTGTGTGCTGCACTTTACGACCTTCAGCTCTGAAGATGTGGTGTGTTTGATCATGTGTAAGACTTGAAGGAGATCTTGGGATTCCTTCAGGACAGTTCTTAGCTGTCATGTGAGAAGCATTAAATTGTTATCTGGGCAGTTGTCCAAGACTACAGAGCATGTAGCAATTTCCCTTGTGATAGCAAAAGTTGGAACTTGATTTGTTAAGATAGCAGAGTTGATAGGATGGGCAAGAATTTGGCCTGGTCTGAACAATGTTCAAACAAACAATATTCAAAAAATAGTATTCTTTGACAGTGACTTGGCTTAGAGCCTATGTAAGTAAATTATATTTTCAGATAAAAAAATACTCTTTCATGGTTTTTGGGTTTTTTTGCATTATCATCTGAGTTTCTTTCCTAAAGAGCCCTTTCCTTATGGAGCATTTTGAGGTCACCTGCTCTGGTGAGGATATGGGATTACACCTTGGTGTAAAACTGCAAGGAAATAAACAATCTGTCCCTAGCTGATTGGTTTACAATATTCTTGGGGTATTCTAGGAAAATCTATTTGCTTGTTTTTAATCTTAGGATTAAAACCTGATATTGTTAGGTCATGGTAGTGACATGGCTTGTCTTAAACTCTGTGAAGTTACAATGGGTAACAAATGTATTCACCTTACTGTGACCAAGCCTTAGATACTAATCTCTAGTATATATTTAAGATAATAGCCAAAGGAAAATGCACTTTTTTAGTTTTTAAAAATCAGTTGTGCATTGCTGTTTTGCAGGTGTTGCTGGCAATTGGACGAGATCCATGCACAAGAAAAATTGGTTTGGACAAAGTTGGAGTGAATATCAATGAAAAGTAAGGACAGATGTCTGTGTACCACTCACTGCTGAGCTTGGGTCATGTACTGTTACAATGGTAGTGAGATGGTGCAGAGACATCCAAAAGCTTTGAAGAAGAATTTGTTCTCTTTGTGTACATTTGGATGGAAAACTGCATAGCAGATAACTGCATTTTCTCCCATACTACTGCTACATTTGCTTTTTTCGTTGCTGAAATGTCAATTTCTAATTCCTGGGAGAAAAAAGTGTCTGTTTCATTATTTCTAGATTTACAGGTCTATCCTAGCTTCTTCCAGTTACAGGGTTTTCTAGGATCTGTCAGTTGTTCCTTGTACTCTCTTTTTCTCATCTCCTTGCTTTTATCACCTCTTGGAGCAAAAATCCGTTCATACGGGCTTTTAGAGCAGTGAGTTTTATTTATATTTTAATGTTATGTTATTTTGAAAGATAAGGTTCAAGTAGTATTCCTTAAACTCCCAGGTGAAATTCCTGATGTATTTTAGATTTTGGAGGGTTTTATTTCTTGCCTTGAAGCAACCCTTGGGTACAAGCTCTGTCTTCTGTAAAAGAGTATTTGATGTTTAATGTAGTGAGGTTGTTGCACCAGGGAGTGGAGCTATCAGCAACATTTTCAATATTGGTACCTAAAACATCTTTCAGGCATGTGGGTTCTTAGAGACCTCCCTTTTGAAGAAATTACAAGGGACCTTGACCAGTGCAAAGTTTTTATATATCAATGCAGTAACTGATGTTGTCAAGGAGAATAACTGTGATATTCCAAATAAGTGAAAATTTTGGCCCACTCAAAATTGGAAGACTCACGTTGGCTTGTAGAACAGTACACAGCTTTCTGATATCAGGACACCTATTACTAGCTTACTAGAATGAACTATGAATTTATTTGCATAAACTATATAATTTTTAACAAGTGCTAAATTCTGGAAATTGGATCTTTAATATGGGAATTGCCACTGCTCTCTCAAGTAACTGTGTTACTGTTTCTGTGTCTGTCTGATTAGGTTTCCCTGTTACGTGTGTTTTCTGTGGTGATTACTGCACTATCTCATTCATTGATGAAGTAGGAAATACTAATAATTAAAAACTTCCGTTAGCTCAGTGCACTTACAGCTAAAAAGCTTGCTGGCTGTCCCTTAGGTAGGGTGTGTAACAGCTTGGCCTGCCTCTGTGTAGGAGCATGAAGGATAAGTTTCTATAAGCAGCTTCAACCACTGGACTGAGATTTCAGTAATGGAAAATTTATTTTGTCCTACAAATGGAGTGGGAGAAAGTCTTTTCCTGTGATTCCTGAAAGTTGCCAGTACACAGCTCAGTTGGTGGTGGAGGATATTTCAGGAAGAGGTTTATGCTTCACCTCAGTGATTCAGGAGATGAATTGCAGCTTCTCAAGCTACTTCCTTATCCAGTATGTGAATTCCTGTAGTTTTGGTCAAATTTTCCCTACTTTATATTTCTGTCCAAGACTGCAAGGTTATGAATGTGAATTCTTTCCCTCATATTTCTCTTAGAGCTAAGAGGTCTGCAGGGTTATTTACACCTCCAGCCTTCACAGCCGAACACTTAGATCTTTTTTTCTTGTTAATTCCAATTGCAGAACAGGAAAAATTCCTGTCAATGATGAGGAGCAGACAAATGTGCCATATATCTATGCTATTGGAGATATCCTGCAGGACAAGCTGGAACTCACCCCAGTGGCAATCCAGGCAGGAAGGTTGTTAGTTCGGAGGCTTTATGCTGGGGCAACCACTAAGGTAAGGAACCAGTTGCCACAAAACACTGTCACTGCTCTGCTTCTAAGTGCAGCCTGCAAGTCTGCTTGCTTACGGAAAACCCAGTAGAGTTTTAAGGATTAGCTTTGATGATCATTTTAATTTCCCCCTGGCAAAGATATTACTGCAGATGTGTTTGGCTAATTGTGTAGGATGAAATTAATACCTTATGGATTAAGCAGTAGTCTCTTTTTTTTTTTTCCTATTAAGAGGGTTTAGTTTATTCTCAGAGTATAATGATAATGAAATTAACAGATATCATTTAACTTGTTCCTAATTCTACTGCCTTCCCTTAAAGTCAGCAATCTTTCCCATCCTGTTAAGTGCTTTAACACCAATTCACAGGCAGTTTACTAAACCTACCTATGGTCCCTAAATAGAGTGGAATAGGAGTTTGTGATGTTCTTAATTTTCAGTGTTATTTTCACAAAATGTTTTGCACTTCTCATCTGTATGTTTTCAATGTAATATGCAGTTCTAATTGTAGCTGAATATGGACACAAAGGAAGATCAGATGTACCAATAACTCAGCACATGTAGTTGAATTAATGGATTCAGTGTTTGTGTTTCATACTAGTGCAGTTCTGGGTTTCAGCCAGGTTATGGTTGTTCAAATGGGAGTAATGTGAGTACTCATTTACACCTTATGTTTAAACCAGAAGGAAAGGAGAGTGCCCTTAAAGAGCAGTTACACTGATGTGGTTGCTTCTCTCACCTTCATAACCATATGGCATGACCATAAAAGTTTCTCCCTTTCAGAGCCTGCTGTATTAATAGCAAGTTCAACTATCAGCCAGATTTAGAGCTTGATTGAGTTGTTTGTTTTACGTTGGCAGGTATTGTTCACACTGAATCAATGTGCATAATGTCATTGAATTAGCCAGGCAAGGTTTAAGGAACTGTAGCAGAAGCCAATTTTTTTTTATTGCTGTGATGCTATGGATATGTCTTAATTTACATTTTATGCCAGATAAGTCTCTCAAGGTACAAAAATTGTTATGCTGCTAAAGGAAGAATTCTTATTCAGTGAATCCAAGAAACTAGTAACAACTTAAAAAAAATGGGAATGTGGCTCACATTGCCGTTGTAACAAATGTGGAGAAGGTGATTGAAATGTAATGAGGTGTTATGGATAGGTGGGGCAAGAACAGTAATCAGCATCTTAGTTGATCCCCAGTCACAAAGGAAATTAATTAGAGTTGAAATACGTAGAAAATAAAATTGCTAGAAATGAAATAGCCCTGACCAGCCTGCTAGTCTGCTATGGCAGAATGACTCATTTGGTGGATGTGAGAAGAGCAGTGGATGTTTGTTTATTTTGAGTCTAGTAAAGGCATTTGAGGCTGTCTCCAGAACATTGTCACGGACAAATGATGACTTGCAGGCTGGATAGGTGGGCAGTGAGGTAGGTTGAAAACTGGCTAAACAGACAAACTCAAAGGGCTGTGACCAGCATTCCAGAGACCAGCTGAAGGCGGGTCACTGGTGGTGTGCCACAAGTTTGGACTTGGGTCCAGTGCTGTTTAACATCTAAATTAATGGATCTGGATGATGAGAGCAGGTGTGTCCTCGGAAAGTTTGGGTATGATACAAAACTGGGAGAAGTGACAGGTTTTCACTGTCCCCACAAATGACTGTACTTGTGTTGTTGGTTCTTTTGGCGTCACCTAGGCCACAGGGGATGAAAAATGAGTTTTGCACAGTAGTGGTGCCCTTGCAACATCCCCAACTAAAAACAGCGTGCTTTGTAGAAGTGGTTGAACAGGCTACTTTTTATCTCCAGTTTGACCTGTAATCTGGTACATTTTTAAAATGGGGCACTGAATTTCCTTTTCCATTTAATCAATGCATACTAACATTAGTGTGGCTTTAAACTGTCTTTTTATTCTTGATCTAATTAACACCTCTGGAATAGGCAAACACAAAACTATACCATAATTTAAGACAATTAAAAAAAACAAAAGAGCCTTTAGAATTGTGAATAATCAAGCTTTTCTTGCAGTGTTTCAGACTCCTGTATGCTGGTTTTATTACTGATGTGTGGGTTTTCTGTTTTGTTTTGAATGCCATACAGTGTGACTATGTGAATGTTCCAACTACTGTATTTACTCCTTTGGAGTATGGAGCCTGTGGGTACTCTGAAGAGACTGCAGTGGAGAAATTTGGGGAGGAAAACATTGAGGTAAAGACCTTAATTTCATCTGGGTTTTAGTTTTCCAATTTGTAATTTGAAATAATGTTAAGAGTCAATTAAAACAGCATTTTGTGCTCTGATGTAAGGACAAGAGGTGACTAGGTACATTTTTTGTCTTCCTTGGCTGTTCCTAGACATGTTATAAAAATAACCCTCAATTCCAATAGCTCTAATTGCAGATATGTTCTATTTTTGGCAAAGAGGGGCTTAAAGGTGGAATATTTGGTTTAAAAGAAAGAGAAAAAGGGTTTCTTTGTGTCTGTAAATACCTCAGGATAAATTTAAGCTGGGTATGTGCTGTAAGCAATACACTGGTTTTAATGACAAAGTGGTCTTTTTGTACCTACAGCATGGCAAATTCCTTACCATTACAAAAAAAGAGTGATTTTTACTTTATAAAGCTAAATGTTATGCTCAGTTTTGCTGTTTGCTTTGACTGTACAAAGAGGTATGTGCTTAATTTTACTTACGTGAGTAATCTCTTTTCATTCCCTGGGATTGCTGGTCAGGAGTGAAATTAGACAAATATAAGCATTTAGTGCCTGAGGCTGTTCCTCCAAAATGCTGTACTGACCACACTACAGAAAGCATGTAGTAGTGTGGAGGAAATCTCACAATAAATTGAACTTTTATGTCCTGCAAATATCACCCAAGGAGCATTATTTACAAAAATAAGCAGGTAAGTGGTAGTGTATGAGGCTGAGAACTTGTCCCCCTCTTAGCTGACATTTTCTGATTTGGAATGTGGAGGAAAATAAGTAAATGCAACTCAAAATGGCAGTGTGCTAAATACTGTTAACCTGACCACAGGGCAAAGGCTTAAATGCTTTTCTGCCCACAAAGTTTCAGTAAATCAGTGAAATTTTTGTTATTGAGTGAAATTCTTGATGTTATACATGAAACACTGGACCCTTGATTCTGGAAAATGTGCTTTTGATATTCAAAGAATTTTATTTTTTAAAATGTGCACCCAGAAGCATTTGTGTTCTGGCTAAGTCCTCATTTAGTGTATTCTGACCTCTTTATTGTGTCAGCTTATTGGCTTTTGTTTTTGCAAGCCTCAGTGAGATTATTGAGTCACTTGTGATTTTGTAATTTAATAAGGACATGGTGAACTGTGTCCTGGAAGAGTAATATTGTTATGGCTTCTCCCTTTTTAATTATTGGATGACACTAGTACTTGTTCTGTAGACTTCTTGTTTTGACATTCATTAAGGGAAAAGAGTATCATCGTGATTTAAGTTGTTCTAAATGCTGTGTACATTGCTCATTATCTAGAATAATCTGGCAGCTTTTGGAAGATCATGCTCTCTGCTTAGAAATTATACAACTCTTTTTTAACCCGTGTTTTATTTCCAGGTGTACCATAGTCATTTCTGGCCACTGGAGTGGACTGTGCCATCCAGAGATAACAACAAATGCTATGCAAAGATAATTTGCAATATACAAGATAATGTAAGTGCATCTTTCCTTCCAGGGAAAACAATATCTATATGTTTATCGTAGCAACTGTTGATGATAAAATAGCTATAAATAGATTATTTTTATCAAATTGAAATTAATTTAAATTGTCCTACCTTTTGAAGTGTAATAAATATTTGTAGTGATGCATACTTCTGTGTATACAAAACCAACTCCCTGTAAAATACAAAATTCTGCCATTTCTATCTCTATATGGTACTTCTTCCCATGTATGTAAAATAAGAGGTAGAGATCTTTGATACTGTTCATTAACTTTGAGAAGTGAGCAAATCAATGCCTGTAAAAATGGTTTGGAATTTTATTGGTTTATTCTCTCCTCCCCAAACCTTAGGCATTCTTTTCTGGGAGACTCTTCTCTCTGAAATTGTGGTCTCTCAGAAACCATCACAACTTGTAACCTCAACAATCTCACATGTGCTCGTGAAAGTCTTGAGCTTATTCTAACCAGATAATGTATCTGGTCTGCACAAATCCCATTTAAAGTGATAAAGCCAGGATTATCCTTGGACTAGGATCAAATTTCCTGGCTATGGAAATGTACAGTGCCTGCTGAAGCAAAAGCAAAACTAGTAATTGGATAGAAGATTTGGTGTGCCCATCTCAGAATGACCATCAATAAAATTTAGTTGATTTTAATAATATAAATTATTATGAAGAATAATGATCTATTAAAATGCATTCCTGTTGAGATGATGGCATAGCTGTCTGTCCTATAAGAAAAAACCCAAAACTTACTTTACCTATATTCATTTTCCTTACATACAGATTTATCTTCCTGCAGTCTTTCTAAGCATCATTTGTAAAATTTGCAAACTTGTCAGGTCTTGCCCATCTCCTCTTTCTGGAGGAATTTGCAGTAGTGTGGAAGGTATTTTAGAACCATTGGCTATGCTCTAATCCAAAGTTACTTAAGAAAATGCAAAGGTTTAACAGTGATTTAAAGTGTTTCATTAATTTATTTTCACTTCCTGTCCTGAAAATTTAAAATGTGTTTAAACATCTAGGGGTAGAGTTGAAAGTTATCCTGGGGAAAAAAAAAAAAGTTCAGTAACTATTTAAAACTCTGATTGCCTTGGTTTCATTACTGTGGTTTTATTTTGACATATGTCCATGTTTTAAAAGGAAAAATGAGGATAATTCCATTTACTTATTACCCAATTATAGCTTTTCTTATTCAAATAAACCCTGTGGTAAATCTGAGTTCTCAGACTTACTGAAAGAATAATAATATTTCAGTAGTATCCATTATATATGTGGATGCCAGCAATATATGTGATATTTAGCAGGAAGGGCAGATGACTTTTGATACTCAGCTGGGCTACATCTACACTCACAAAATCTGATTAATTCCCTGAAGGCTACTAAAGCCCACAGCAGTTGACATGTGCTAAAATTTCATGTGTCTCTCTTTAAGAAAAGCAGGTCAGGTCAGTACAGCTTGTTCTGCTGGGTGTTTTCTGAGGATGTATGTGCAGTGTGATGTGTTCTGCAACTGAACAGGAGCATAGATAGGAGAAGTGTGAATAGTACTTTCCTTATAACTGGATGAGTTTTTGCCAGTCTCTAAGTGTCCCACTGAAAGCCAACACTGCCACAGGAGTCATTGGCAGTTCAGTTATAATAGACTTCTTGCCATCTCTGTTTGGCCACAGCTTCAGCCTGTGGTCCTTTCCTGTGAGCAACAAACTGAAAATTCTTCAGCAGATACCAATCATGGAGCCCCTACCACAGGCCCTCCTACTGAAAACCTTGGTGCAGAGTGCTCACCCTTACTTAGGCAAGGGTTCTGTTGGCATGAGTGGAATAACTCACCTGAATAAAATTTCAGACACATGTAACTGAGCACAGACCATGGGGTGTGTTAAATTTACATGCTCTTGATGTACTCCTGTACAAAACTTTGTAAGAAAGCAGACTCCTGAGTTCCTAGTCGAATCTTTGGAGAGAGAGAAAAAAAATTTACACCATCTCACATCTGTTGGGGCTAATGATAGTTCATGTTTTAGTGGTTACATTAATTTGTGATACGTTTTGTGAACTGATTAAATTATATACTCTGATTAAGAAATCTTTACATGTTGTCTAAAGAGAACTGAATTCATGACTGTGCTTGCATTTGATTATCTTTGGCATTTAGGAGAGAGTCATTGGTTTCCATGTCCTTGGTCCAAACGCTGGAGAAGTCACCCAAGGGTTTGCAGCTGCTATTAAATGTGGGTTGACAAAAGAACAGCTGGACAGCACTGTAGGAATTCATCCTGTCTGTGCAGAGGTTTGTATACAAGGTCACCTCACAGCCCAGCTTTCATGGCATTATGGGGTAAGGTGTTGGAAATCTGAATAGTAGAGCTCTATTAAAGAGGTCCAAATTTGAAGGAAGGTAGAGGGGAGGAAAGGAGAGGAAATAATCTGGTTTTAATATTTAGAATTCTAACACTTAGATTTAGTTTGTGATATTTAATTTTATTTTTTTATTATGTTCATTTGTGAAAAGTTTATGGCTTCCCTTAATGTAGTTCTCTCTCTACTGGGGAGTGTAGAATTTTTCTCTCACTCAAGATTATGAAGGCTTCAAATACTGTTTCTGCTAAACTGGTTGTCAAAGCTAGATTAGTGTACTCAAAATAGGCTTACAAACTGGTGCTGGGAAAGGGGACCAGCTACATGACAATTTTTCTATTAAACTCTCACCTCTTAAAGATCTTTTCTTTATCCTGTAGGCCTTCAATTCATGAAACCACACAAATATTTCTTCTTTTTATCTTGCTGTTCCTCTTCAATGAAGAGCTCAATTTTCTATAGCAGATGTGGGACAGCTCCTCCCAGATGTAAATCAGAGATTGATGTTAGTAGCATTACGACCAGTTTATATTAGCTGAGGATCCCTGAAAGCTTGCTTATGACCTGTGTAAGTCTTTGTACAGAATCTCAGGTTGTGTTAGATGTAAAGCATTACAAGGGTGTACCAGGATGCTGCTCTGCAGAAGTGACATCCACCTCTCTTTTTTTCTACTTTCAAGGTGGTTTAGTAAAAGCAATGTAATCAGAATTCCATTAATGGAATGGACTGCCAGCAATTGAACCATCTTCAAAGCATCCACAATGCAGATTCTGGTCTTTGTAGTACCAACTAATGGTGTTCTTGGAGGCCCTGGAAGAGGGGTATCAGGTCCTTATCTTACCAGGGGCCCTGTGGAGATCTCTGAGTGAGGCATTCAAACCTGTGAACTCAAGTGGGTATTAGCATATGCAGTGTGAAGAGAGGATGAGAGTCATAATTTATTCTGGACATCTGAGCTGCTAAAATTGAAACTGAATAGCATGATGATTAGACATAATTCAGGGAGGTAATTTCAGATAATCATATTTGTTTGAGTGGGGGAGGAAGAAATTGGCTCAGAAGAAATATGCTATTTAAAAGCTCCAGGAAACAGTGATCATTTTTAGTGACAGTCTTCAAAAGGTTTTTTATGCTTTTACTTAATTTAATCTCTTGAGCAGTAAACAAAAATCAAAGTGCAAGATGGCACTCTTTGATTAGAAAAAAGCTTGAAAACTGGGATTTGTGAGGAACGAGCGTATTGGATGAATAGGACAATGGATAATATCACTGTTATTTTTTGTTACATCTCTTTAAAAGCTGAAGAAAATGAAGTCTAATTTGAACAGGAAAGGGGCAGTGTAACAGGGTCAAGTGCTGACATCTTCACTGGCACTAGTACTAATTGATTGCTAAGTCTCCTGTGAAACATGGTTTAATTCCACTTGAAGGAAACCTTAAGACCAAGGGTCCCATTCTCACTGCTTACAAATTAGAGACAGATTTCCCTTCTCTTCTTGGAGCATCATTTTATTCTGCAGAAAACAGGAGCTCAGAATGGAACTTCTTGCAATGTTAGGTCCAAATAACTGCAAGTACAGAACTGGTAGTACCTCAGCCCTGCAGAGAATTACATCTCAGCCTCAACTGCATGGGGCTGCCTGAAATTCAGGGGGATACTATTGATCATCTGTGATGGAGAGAATTTGTCTTCTGAAACCTGGGGTGATTCTTCCAGGTAGATAATGATGGCTTTCCAGCCACTGGATCTAAGGTTTTGTCTTCACTTAAGTAACAAACAAATTCTGTCCAAAAATACATGTTTCCAGCAATTATCAAATTACTCCAGCTGGCTTACTAGGGAGCAGTGTGGTCCCCTCCCACACCTGGAGCTTGCAGTCTGGCCAGGAGGAAAGCAGATAAATTTTGTCCTTTTTAATCTTGGTCTTTTGAAGTGAAATAACAATAAATGAAGACTCCCATATGTTGTCAGGCTGTGGATCAGAAATAAAATCTTCAAACCCCTCTCTCAAGACATGCACTATATTTTAGATAAGTCACTGTTCTTCTGCCATATAGATTAGGCATGCATTTGTCTTCTTGATTTGTGTATAATGCTTTATGTGCTTATAGAAAGTGGAAGAGGTTTATCATTTATTGATGTTGTTCTCTGAAGAGCTGCTAGCAGCCTTAATGCAGCAAAGCTTCTACTGAGAGAAATATAGGTCTTTCTGATCCCCATTATCTTTAGATACTTCAGTGTTATTTGTGTAGCTGAAATGTGTATATTCTTTATTCTATTCTATTCTATGCTAAGTTTATTCTTCCTGAGAGATGGCTTTGATGATAGCTAATTATTGCAACTTTGAAGCATTTAGATAGCAGTGGTTTTCATTTCCTTTTTTCCTTTCTATATTGTAGTATGCAAAACCATGCAATTATTTGCATAGTAAAGTACCAGTATTAAACAATTTTTGTAGAATTTTCCTTCCCAAATTTTAATCTGTTAATCTTACAATAATTATTTAGGAATAATAAATGTGACTTGAAAGCAGTAAATATTGGAATTTTTCAAACTAGTTTTACTAAGTATTTTCATAGCTATTGTCAGATCCCAGACATAATACCTTCATCAGCAATCACTTCCACATTTCTATAATGTCTAGAAAAGCACTAAGGCAAAATTCTCTCCAAATGCCCAGGCCTTGAGTTAACTTCCCTTTCCCAAACAAAGAAGTTTTCTTTGAGCCATAAAGACACTTATTCATTAGGTGTACTGGAGTTTATTATTGCTGAGCTTGTTCTCACTGTAAAAACTTAGGAGCATTAAGACAAGAGGTGGTATAAAGCCATGTGACTTCCTTAATTCTTTCTTTTCCACTGTAAAAGGAAGAATGTAAACTAAATGAAGAGAAGAAAAGTTATTTGTATGCATGTATGCTGTTTATTGGCAAGGATTTTAAATTATTTTCATTATTATTTTCATACTTTAAGAAATGGCTGTTAGCTTGAGCATCATGCCCAGATTAATCTTCCAGGAAAAAAAAATTATCCATACTAAGAGTTTTCATTCTTCTTTGTCTAAAGGTATTCACCACCCTGTCCGTGACTAAGCGTTCTGGTGAAAACACCACTGTGAGTGGATGCTGAGGTTAAATTCCCCCATTCTTGCTATTGCCAGAGACTGACTTCCATCAAAGTGTCTGACTCCTGCAATCAGAACAAAGGTTTTGGGAGAAGTCGCCCTTGGACACCTACAGAAATGTGTAGAGCTTAACCTGGACATTCCATCATCCTAAGGAGAAGAGCTCTGTGGGAGTTGGTCACTTGTGGTGCCTGGCTGGCAATTAGCAATGCAATGGGAATCTTGACTGTCCAGTTGGTGTTTAGCAGGGCATTTAATGAATGCTTTCATGAAGTCATAGCCTGAAGCCTGCATTGTCTGGTGGGCAGTGATGGAAGAACTGCTAGCACAGCTGGACAACAGCTGTTTTGGTTTGGCTTTATTCCTCTCTAGTTTCTTTCCTGAACATTCCTTTCTAGGGCTTTCCAGAACAAAGAACTTTTCAATTCAGAAAAATCCCCCCCCCCCAGTTCAGATCAGATAAATTGTATCAGATAAAATAGCTCCTGTGTTCTGGGTCATGGCACAGGAAATGCAAGGTCTCCTTATGAGCATGCACTTTACCAGCTCACATGCCTATGGAGGGCAAGTTCTACTTGTTTGATCATGAGGAAGAAAAGAGCCTTGGAAAAAAGTTTAGTACCACCTAAAATAACATATTTCTTGCCTTCCAAACTGACTGTTGTGACTTTTTATTTAGAGAGCCTTATTTGTGAAAACATTCTTCTCAGTGAGAAAGGAAATTAATTTATTAAGGATTTTTGATACAGAAAGTCATTGCGTTTCTTCCCTGAAATCACGCATATAATGCAGATGTGATGATCTTAGCTCTTCCTGAAGCTTATGATTATAATGAATCTGATTTGGAGCAGACAGAATTCCAATGTTGAATGGATTGTACTTCCAAGAACTCTGCAACTTCATTAAATTTGAGTAAATTTCTTTATTTCCAGGTGAGCTGTCATAAGCTGCACTGTTTAAGGTCTAAACTGGCCACTTTGAACACAAAAGTATTCAGATTTCCTGGAGATTAGTGAGCCCTTAGAATCAAAAAGAAATACACAACCAAACAACAGCCCCCTAAAACAACCAACCAAACAAACCTTCCAACCAAACTCCAAAAACCAATTGCGAAAAATCTGTTGTGTAGAAAGGGTCTAAAAGTTATGTTTAGTTTCATGTGTTCTATGTTTTATATTTAATTAAGAAAACAATACTGTAAAACAGAGGTTTCTGTGAAAATACCAGGTTCTTGAATATTCTTCCTGTGTCGGATAAGCTGCATATTTACTTGTCAAGAAATAGCAAGAATGCCTCTTTTAATGGAAATGAATGTGGGTTTTGATCTGTTTTTCCATTCCCCTCTCTTTTTGCAGAAAGGTTCGGATTATATTTATTAAATGGTTCTTGGGAGTTCAGTCATGCAATGTGAACAGGGGGTGAATTCCCTAGCCCTGTGGGCAGAATGCCTCATGCCTGAATTCCTGCCTGGTAACAAATTCTTGTATTTCTACTGAAATTCCTAAAATAGTGTTGTAAGTTATTTTTATAAACCCATACATAACTGAAGGATTTTTAAATGTGTTTTGTATGGTATCTAGAATGGTCTGTGATGGTATTTTTCTGGCCAGTTTAATAAATAAATCGATTTGCACAAGCAGATACTCGTTTTGATGACTCTTCCAAGCAGACACCAGGTAACAGCAAGGCGACTGTTTATTTAAGGGCCAGAAGAGGGCACCGTGAGAAACCCAGCTTGATGTGCCTTTATCTCTTGCATTTTGAAGGTAGATATTTCTCTGAAAAACAGAGTTAGAGGCTGTTGCATGTGCATTTGTTTTGCATGTTAAACACTTGAGAAGGACATACTTAAAAATAAAAGATAATTAGGGAACAAATCTTTCATTATTTACACCAGTTGCCATCCATGTCACTTCTGAAAACCCAGGAGTGCAGGTCCCTGAGCTGTTGGGCAGTGTAGCTGCTCGTGTTTAAGCACATGAATAGCAGCATTTTCAAGCAGGTGTGTAAGAAAGTCAGGTGCTGGAGATCAGGATCCTTTATTTCCTGGAGGGAATAAAGATATGTAAGAGCTTGGTTTTGCAAGGCTGGACCTACACATATTTATTCTTATGGGTCATGTCATCATTAATGATGCATGTTTCTACACTAATTGCTTACAATTACTTAGGTGTTGGGTTTAATTACTTCTATTTTTACTTTGAATTTACAATTGTGAGGCCTTTTTTGGTAGGGCTTTTTCTGTTAATTCCCCATAAGGAAGACATTTTCAGGTGTGTATTTATGTCATTTGTGCATGATGAAAGAGGTATATAATATATTATCACATGAGAATTTATTAAATAAGAAAGCTAAGTATTCAGTGTTTTTATCAAATTAAGCATACTTTGGGTAATGCATGCTTTGGAAGCACATACTAGAAAATTTACTAAACTAATCAGTATTTATGTTCTGCTTGTATTTATTTGCTATTAACATTTTTTGGATGCTCATACATGAGTGTTAGAATCATCCTCAGATACAAACGTTGACAAGAAATTTCACAGAATTGAACAGGGAGTTTAATAGAGTTTCACTGACAGCCCCCAGAATTTTTCTCTTTTTTTCACCTTTTTTTTTTTTAAGCTCCCCTGCCTCAGCTGTTCATTCCCCTTTCACCCCTCTCCCCTTGGTTGTGAGCAATCCTAACTTTCCTGTAAGTCTTGTGTTCCTACTTGAATCCCACCTTCCCTCCTTTGAACCCTGCTGCCTGCCCAGAGCCCCGGTGCAGGAGGCTCCCTTGTAGAGCTGTAGGATGGGCAGGACCTGTGTTGGACAAAGTGGATTTCCTGGAGATGCTGTGGATGCTGGAGATTTCACAACAGGGTGGATGTCTTGCTGTGCAGTGTGGGATGACCTTGCACTCATAAAGCCTTTTACTGATCCTGTTTCTGGCTGTGCCAGAAGGAACCAGATGGCTGAGTCTTCTACACAAGACTTGATAGACAACTTTCAGGTCAAAATAAAGTATGAATGTTTGTGGTAAATGTCAGCCCTGCAGAGAGTGATGTTTCAGAAGCCCTTTCTCTTTGATGACCAGTTTTTCTGATTGCTCAGTTGTCCTCAGTGTGGGATGGTGTGAGACTGTTTTTGCCAAGACCTGTTTGGCCTCAGAGAGAAATGAAACCTGAAAAGTACAAAAAAAAGCCTAGAAAGAAGGCACCAGGGGATCTGCCACACCACTGGCCTCCTTTCTTCATGCACAAAACAGCAAAATGCTCCTGAAATGTTTCCATCCTGGAGGCAACCATTTGTTCTGTGATGGGTACCAGAGGGCTTGGTGGGGGGTATGGCTGAGAGTGCTCCCAATATTCCAGGGAGCTTGGGAAATGCAGGCGGTCCTCTGCAGTGAGGGGCTGCCCTTCAGCTGGGCCCATCCTGCAGGATTTGTGGGAGTCTGCAGATCTGAATATGTTTGTCTTCCTTTTATTTGCCAAATGCTCCTGACCCATGTTCTGCTGTGCAGAATTTGACTTAACATGTATGATTTCTTTTTCATTCAATTGTCCTTTTTATGTCTCTTTTCTAGAAGCTGGAAATGTTCCTAATTACAGACTTGTCTGAGGGAGTTCTCCCAGTGCATTTTTGCATCTTAAAATCATGAAATAAGCTGACACAAAGTGGGGTGTATATCTGGGCAGAGAGGGAAAGCTTTCCTTTCCCCTAGCAAACCTATGTGACTGGCCTTGCTTAGCACCACCGGTGACTCCTGACCTGCCCCGTCACGTTGGCTGACCATCAGGTGCCAACAAGAGGTGATTTCTGCCAGGAAGGCCATGCTGTGGCTGGACTCCTGAGTGAGCCCATTCCCTGCTGCCACTGGCCATCATGGGCCCAAAGAAATATCCATCCCCTTCTTTAGACTGCAGCAGAAGCACTTAGGCACATAGTGACAAATGTGCAGCTAAACCCCAGATCCTTCTGGAGAGTATATCCTCTGTATATACTTATCTCATCAAGTGATTCTTTCATTGGAAACAGGTTTTATCCTAGGTTAGGCACAGAGTAAATTGAGCTCTGCCTTTTCACTTGCTTTCAAAAATAAATGGTAACATATTTAACCTAAAGGTCTGCTTTCCCTCTTAATGTCTGTAAATTGACCACCCACGATGAGAAGTGTGCATATGCCATGTGGTGTGATGTGAGGTAGGCAAAAGTGGTGACTTGCTTTTGGGTTTGACCTAGAGCAGCTTTTCATACTCTGGAGCTTCTGCACAATTACGTATATCTATATATAGATATATATACATGGACCATGGGATGTGGCAACTCAAGGTCTTTGCAGCCAAATTTTCTCTTGAGTGACACTTTGGGGTTGCTACATCATGGAAGGACGGAAGATGAAACTGAATGACATGAGGTGTCTGGTGGACCCAACACCAGCAGCGTACCTGAACATAACAGCTCATGACTTGTTTTAACTTCCTCTGGGATGTGGGGGCCACAGTGGAGCTGTGTGTGGAAGAGGGCACGGCAGGTCAGCACCATGGTGCCAGTGCAAGGGGGGGATACAGGGAGACCACATCACCCTTATTTAGGTTTTTCTTGGCTCTGGGAGCACCATTTCTTCCTTAGCACTACAGCTGCTTAAAATAACCATGCTAAATTAATGGCTTACACTCACATTAAACTGTTAAGCTTGCCCTGGTCACTCCAACATGGCATGCCAAAAGTGCTGCTTATTGAACATTTAAAAGCTTGTGTCCTCCAGGTTTTTTTTTTTTTGCTAGCTGAAGTTGGACAGACAATCCTGATTGTAGAGGCATTTGCTTTTTCTTGGAGCAGTGATTTCTTGGAGGAGGGTCAGCTGCAATCCAGGGAAGGTAGAAACTTCTACTCACCATGTCTGAGGTGAGTAGTCTCCCTGAGGGCTTCAACAATAGACTTGTGGGTTATATCTGGAGGACATTTGATAAGCAGAACTTGTCCCAGGGCTGGGATGGATGAAGGCAGCATGTCAAGGCTATTTTTGCAGATCACCTCCACTCGTGAGCACTCTGAGCAGCTCTTACTGCAGGGCCAGAAGAGGAAGCAAAGCAGTGATGCTGCTAACCCCTTTAAACATGTTATTTTAATGAGTCTGGGACATGGGTATCAAGCCTATGTTTATTTCTCTGCTATTTGAGGTACAACGTTAAAAGAAAACAATGGAAAAGATATGGGAGGCACAGCTCAGTTGTCAGAGAGTTCTTGGGCTCTTTTTAATGCCTGGAGCAAATTAAAGCACAGTCATTAGGCTGGGACACTCGATGGGAAGTATGTTGGGATGTATGCATGTGCGCCTTTCAATTTAAGAAGATAAAAATGAAAAATATGTGTCAAAGCAACAGTTACTCCTGACTAGTCTGGGGATGTGTACATAACCATCAGCTGTGTACTCTGTGAAGTACTTTTGCAGGTGAAATCATGGTGGAAATCAAAGCGGGCTGAAAATAAAACTGGCAGGGAAGTTGCCATAAAGCACCTTAAAGTAGTGCCTCTGTTTTAGACATGCTGCCTCCTACAAACTAGACACAAGAAAAGAAATGCACTCAGGAAATTTGAGGTGTTACTGATTTTCTTAGAACAAGAGGCACGGCACCAATATCTATTTAAATGTTGCAGAGCTTTAACACTGAGTTGATACATATTTACTTTTGCTTTAATCTGTTTGTCTTTCTTCTCCCTTTGTTTCTTTACCACTTTTTTGTTGTTTTAGACTTGTCTTGTGGAGTTCTCCCAGCACGTGTTTTTAGCAGTCCTAAAATCATAGAACTTGTAGGAAAGGCAAACAAGGAGCCTCACCACAGAAGAACTATGGCTGAGACAGTCAAGGAAGGCTGGGGTTTTCTGCATTACACATAACAAAGTGCAAATCACTGTCATGGCATGTTATAATCTAAAAATACACCTATGTCAAAAAAGAGATTAATTGTATGCCTACAGAGTGGGGGTTAGTAAAATCTGACTGTAGTTTAAGGTGCAGGATACCCTTACACCCCCAAGTGCTGAAAGCTTGGGCAGGAATCCTACAGGAAAGATCACTATATATTCAATATGGATTTTCTTATATAAACTTTAACTAACCATTTTTCAGTGAAGTGGTTAGACCTGCAGCTTACATGAAGGTGTTTTTTTTTCCATTTTGGAGAGGTTCTAGTACTGTGCAGATGTTACAACGCTGTGTTCATACTGCTGTTTGAAGAACATTCAGTTCTCCTCCAGTGGTGCCATGAGCTGAATGGAGTGTAAAAATGAAGTTATCCTGCAATACAATGCAATGTCTAAGATATTTCAGCCGAGAGAGTTGTTAACACTGCTCCTATATGTGAATTCTTTCATACACAGCTGATGTGGAGTCCCCCATTTGTCTGCTCTGGTTGATGACACCAAACCCTGTGGACACAGAAGAATTACAAAAATTGTTTCTGAAGGGTGATCTGTACTGCAAGCTCAGTTACCCTCTGAGGTCACTGCTTACATAGTTCTATGGAGAAAGGAGCTCTCCCGAGCCAGCCCTGCATTCATCTGTTTTTCAGTTTGGTGGGTTTTCTTTTCAGGCCTTCTCCCCTTCTTTTCTGAAAGAGGATAAACCCACCAAAACAAACAAAAACATTTAATCAGTTAAGGAGAACATAGGAATCATTACTGAGGAGCTGTGTTCTGCCCTCTTCTCCCCTGGGATAACTGTCTGAGGTCTGAAATGGCTCACCAAGCAGCCAGATGAGCAGTAAAGGAAGTGATGGAATGGGAGGACAAGAGAGAAGGGCCAGCTCTTTTGGTGACAGAACTCATCTAACACATTAGCTCAGCCCATCTCACCTCCAGAGAGGGCAAAATTCACTGCTTAATACCTGTGGAGAGGAACTTTCTTTTTAAACTTGACTGGTGAATTTCCAGTAGATCCCCAGGTAATCTTAGTTCTAAGGAAGGTTTACTGTCTTTCAGTTCATAGCAAGCAAGGTATTAGACTTGCACACTCTTTGCTCCAGGACAGTGTGAGTGAACTCTGTAGAGCAAGAATGCTTGACCACAGCACAGGGACTCAGTAGATGGTGTGTTTGAAAACTTCCACACAAATTTCTTGTCTCCACAAGGCATGAATCTGTAAATCTGCACTGACCTGAAATCAAAACCAAACAGGAAATCTCTGCTGCTTGCAATTACAGTCCCATCTGTAATCAGCACCTTTGTTGTAGAGCAAAGGTTCTCATTCTTGTGTGCTGGCTTCCCACCACTCAAGTTTTCTCACTGAATTAGAGTGACGGAGATGGTGGCCCTGTCCCACAGCTTCAAAGAGATTGTAGTGGTGTTCACAGGTGGGGATGGTCATCTCTGTTCTGGGACACCAAGCTGCAGGGCATGCAGCAACACAACAGTAACTCAGTCACTATAGAAGTTCTGGGGGCATTGCATATTTGTGGATAGTTGCTGGAAATTTCAACAGCTTGTTTACTTGTGACTTCTTCTCATACTCACTGTTAAACCTAAAATTCCACAGACAGACTTTTGGTAGCATTTGGCCCTTTTCTTGCAGTGGGTGGAAGTGAAGACATTTGAGGATTAGTGCTCAGAGGGATAGAGACAGAGTAAGATGCATCTTGCCCTTGAAGATCTTTGTAGTTACATTTAAAATAAAATTCTATCTGAATTTTACATGATGTGGGAGTTTAGCAGAGAACCAGCTTTATCTGCCTGATCCATGCTCATTCCTAATCACCAAACATGACAGCAAATACTCAGTGTCATTTAGTAGAATGTCATACTAAAAATCTGAAATTTTCTTCTGCAAAACTGCTTTTTTTTCTCCAATGGCACCACTGGTATAAAACTTACACAGCTGGGAGAGGATTTCTCTCACACCGGGCTGAGTCAGAAATTGAACCCATTTACAGGCCATCCATAATGCACATTTTTGTATTACTTTGGTTACAGTTCCAGTGTCAGCCAAGATCCAAGCTGCCTTGGCATACAATAGTTCCAGTAGCAGTCCAAATTTCTGGGTCATCCTGTGCTTTCTGCATAATTTGGAAACTGCAGATGCAAGTGCCTAGAACACATGAGATGTTTTCCTGTCTGGAGATACTGGTATCTTTCCACAGCTTATAGAAGAAGCTATCACTACAACTTAAGATGAAAAACTACCTTTTTTAATGGCTAAAATCATGAAGAGACAAATCCCACTCTAGGGAACATGAAGCCTTGACAGAAGTGTCTACTCTGGACTGTGATATAATGATACATATTTCTGTGGAGGTGGGTTTCTGTGCTTTGAGTGGAGATGAGCCATCTCCATGGATCAGTTACTTAATCCTATTAATATAAAATGAGAATTTTTGTTGTGATGGCACCAATCTTATTCCAGCTGGCATTAAAAGCTGTCACTCTGGTGGGCAGACAAGTCAAGTTAGGAATAGCTACAAGAATTGATTTATCTCTCATGTAAGGCAAAACTGTGTGTCACAACAGAGCATGATGTAGAAATACTCCCCCTAAATTACTTCCCTCCTTCTCAGCCTGGGCAGAGTGCTCAGCCAGCGAGGCTGTTCCATGCTGCCACCCAAGCCTCAGGCTCTTGAAGCCAATTCCAGAATCTTCACATAGTGCTTCCCTGTGCTGTGTTCCTTCAGAACACAGGCAGAAGTAGAAGGCCCAGTGTGCTGCAAGTTGGAAAACCACCTCCTCCATCAGGCAAATCAGCACAGTGATTTTACTCTAGCTGCATCATATAAGGGATCTGACTCCTGCCCAGTCCTGCCCTACCATGGGTATTCAAGGCTGTCACTATTCTGATTTCTTCCAGATTTTCTTTCAAAGCTTGTCCTTGTAGGATTTTGAGTTTGTTGTTTCTAGTAAGAAGCATCTTTTTTTAATGGACTGTAAAGACATAAAACAGTCTAAGCTCATATGACTTGTTAATTGAAGTCATAGTCAACAAGCATAAAATTGTTCACAGCCACCCAAAAAGGGTGAGTGTGCCAGTCTGTGCACTTCAACTTGAATTTTAAATCATATCTATTAATAACCAACTTGTTTACGGAAAACAGACCAGTAGAGCAGTTTAAAACTTTAATAAATTTTGCCTAAACATTTTTTACTTTTCCTTACCTTTCTCTTAACAAGTTACTCTGGGAGCACATCAAAGCTGACATTATTAGCTTGCCTGAAAACTGCTGAAAACACAGTACCTGATTGTGGGATTTTTTTTTTATTTTTAAATTGGTGTATTTCCTGGAAGAAATCACCAGTTTAGTACAAGTCCAGAGCATCACTGGTTATGAAGCTTCGCTTACAGAGAAAGTGTTCTGGGAATAAATAGACATTGGCTAATAAAGACAGTTTCCCACAAGCTGCATCCTCCTCTTCCTCCAGCTACAATACAGAATTAGATGTTCATTGACTTTTGCATGTGGAATTAAAGCTTGGTTGCAAAATAATTCTGTTTGAGCATTAACTTTACAAAACGAAATCTTGTTTTATGGAGGATATATTTGTATCTGTTATAAACAATGCCGTTTTTTGAAAAGACAAAAACTAGCATTACTACTCCAAAGTGGAAAATGACATTATTATTTGCAGTGGAAAATGTCATTGCTGTGCTGATAGCTGTTGACAGGTACTTGTCGTGGCTGTGTGCTGTGATGTGCTAATTATTTTGAAGTTCAATCAGATGGCATTTTGTGTTTTCATTTCAACTGTAAAAACACAGTATTTGTGACATGTTGACAAGAGCGTGTTTAATTGCTCCGTGGATATCTTCCAAGCTCATGTGTTTCCTGCTTACTTTGTGAAGAAAGGTGCATAATTAGCTCTTAGGCTACAAGGTAGGTTGTTCATTATTGTACCTTCATTTCCTCTGCAGCGATAAATCCAGAATGGTGACAAATGTGAAAACCCATCTTTGATGCTGAATGCTAACTTAACTGGATAGCAAAGGTGGAGAGTTCTGGCTGATTTTGCAAATCAAGGTCATGAACCACTCATGGTATGAGCTTCTTTTCTTCCTCAACTTCTCCCTGCCTTGCTTCTCTTCACAGGTCTAGAACATAAAGAAAACTATCCAAATGAATCAGACATTAAAAATGTCATCACATTACCTTGGGGAGAGTCTTCAGCACTCATACTGCTACAGATTGTATCTGTTGGCGTTCTTGATTATTTTCTTGGGACTGTGTTCATTTGTGTCATTGGTGTCAGGGCCATGATGTTCAATGAGGAAGCAAGACAAATATTACAATTGCTCCAGTCTAGCTTAAAGTAAATATATTGGGCAGATGTGACTGGATTGGGTTGTCTCTAACATTGCTTTTCCCTGGACTCAAGGGCATCTGGGTCTGAACACCACAGCTGCTGACTCTCCAGGTACAAAATGTACATCCATGTTTAGACACTGAATTTTGTCCCTTGTGGGTGACCAGGACAGATATTTTTTTCCATAGAGCTCCTAGTCTGCAACTGTGCAGGTCTGGATTCAGTGACTCTGGAACTGCCTCCTGCTCCTGCCTCTTATGGACCTGCTCATGGATAGGAGGCAATTGACAGAAAACTGAAATCAATATGAAAGTTATTTACAGATTTCACTGCTGCTGAAAGTTGCCATGTTCGATCATAGCGAGGAGAGTTTTGAATAAACCTACTAGGATGACATCTAGGAGAAAAAAGCATGGAGATTACACACCCTTCTTCCCTTGCAAGGGTGATCTTCAGTTGCTCCTTACATCAGGAAGAAGATGAAGATGATGGTCTTTAGGTGCGCATAAGCATTAGATTGGCTTTAATCAGAATTTATTACATGCAATTATACAGAAATCATGATTGTAATACTTGTGTTTGTTACTTTGTTTTGGGTTTTTCTCTTTTCCAAATACATTATATGGATTGTTTTAAAGACAGGTACACAAATATATTTCCTCGGTTAGAAAATAGTGTAAATTAAGTTGTTTGTTTGCTGCTTGGTTAGCAAAGCCCCTAACCAGACCCAGGATGTTCAGGCTCATAGATACATGAGAGCAGCCTGAAAGCTACAACTGTACAGCCTGAGTTGTTTTTGTCCTTTCAGAAACTGTCTAGATTGGAAGCATCATTATCCCTTGAAAAGTGATTCATACTTGTCAATACCCTACATGACAGGTTGAAATGATGAGCAGGTGGTAAATACCATTCTCGTGGCCTTTCCTACTTGATATGGAAGAACCAAGCCCATGGTTGTAACTCGTAGAACTTTCTTTTGATCTCCTTCTCTGTACTGGCATTCCCCTCTTGTCTTGGCTTGCTGCTCTCTGTATTCGACCTGCCTATCCCTCATGTGCTCCATCACAAGCAGAGTTTAAACATATCTGTTTGAAAGGGAGACTGGTTAGTTATGGCTGTGTGAGGGTGGGGGCAGGAGCACGCCTTGTGTTTCTTGTGTGGTGTTCAGTGATAGAGCATTAACAATTTTAGGGTAATTTTAATGTTGAAGTAGAGTTCTGCCTCATTATTTCTTGCTATATTTAGAATTCAGAATAGCCAATGTGTTTGAAGGATCAGTCAACCAAGCTGTTCTCTTCTCCCTCTTCCCCTTAAACCTTATAATTCTATGGCTTTCCTTAGCTAAACCTCTTATGCTCCAAGCAGGCTGGGAAGCAAAGTAGGGGCTCATCTGAAAGGGACAAACTTTGGGCCTAAATTTCAGTATGTTTTCCCTGTAACTTGAGCTGAAGGAGGAAAGGATCTGCTATTCAAGTAACAAAATTATGCAACATCACAATAAGCTTGCCAGGATTCTCCAGTGAAGAATGTGTAACCATGTTTTAATATTTATAGCCTACATAAAAATACAGGAGAAATTATTTAATTAAAAACAGAGAAAAGGAGAAATAGGACATATTTCTCCTGCTCCTTTCTTTGCTAATGCAAAGACCAGCCACTGTGGTGTGAGAGGTATTCTCATCTGAGCCTTCTGCTTTTCTTTTGAAATGACCATAAAGTTATTCTGCTTTTCTGCCTTCCAATGCTATTTCTTTAAACATTTATTTTCTCCTCACAAGGCTAAGTCAAATGCTTTTGGTATGTAGGCTCTTACTCTGGTACTTGAGGGAAAGTGTATTTCTCTGTTTTCATACATTGATGTATTGGCAGCAATCACATTATAGATATAGAATTTATTCCCTGCTTCCCCTTGCATTGTGACAATTTTTGAGTATAATAGCTAGTGAAATGCATATCTTGCAGAAGTATTAAGAAACCTGAAAATAATTACCATAACAATTGCCACAACTCTCATGTGGCATGTGCAGTGTAATGTTTTTATCTTGTTTGAAACTCTTTTACAGACTTAGTTCCCTGTCTTTTGTGTTTGCCTGTACTTATTAGGCAAGCAAGACGGCAACTCTTGCATGGGAATGACATTTTGCCTTCTCTCCAGGCTGATGGGAGGAGTGAGACAGCTCAGGAGCTGTGGACTTTTTCATATCTCGATTTTAAATTCATTTTTACACCTGTAAGCTTGTGTCCAATGTTGTTCTTCTGAGCAACACTGTGCACAAAAACAGGTAGGCAAAAGTGCCTGAATTTCCATGTAAACATACACACAGAGCCACAACAGGCAAACAAGCTTGAGATTAATCAAATTTTTTCTTGAATGTGCTGCAGGAGAAGAAAATGTTACTGTTATGTCAGAGCACACAGGGGGAGCTGCCACACTGGAGATGGTGGGCAAACAGAAATAGATAAATTGAAGTTTGTGTAGCTACAGCTTTTGCTACACCTGTTCTGCATATGAATGGAAAACTTGAGTCCCTGCACTTATCACTTTGGCACCCTTCCTGCATTTAAATATTACTTTGTCAAGCCTTTCAGCTTTCTAAAATATAGCGACTGCTGTTCTCCAAATGGCTGAGGAATACCGTGGAGAAATGCCTTTCACAACCCATTTTATTGTCAGTATTTTGAGGCTGTACTGGCCCAAGCACTGATAAAAATTTGCCTTTTCAGGAGTGGACTGACTGGTTATGGTCATTCTCCTGTCCTGGCTGGAGTGTTAGAGGAGGAGTCAGTGAAGGAGAAGTCAGTCTGGCCTTTCTGATTACCTTTGTGTTATGAAGAATCAGCACTCCAGTGATGCAGTGGATGCTCTCCAGCCCTGAAAAGCATCACATCTCCTATCAATGACTCACACCAACCATCCAATATGTGAGCTGGCACTTTCAAAAGTGAACGTACAGACATTACCAATATTCTAAATTGATTATGGGTTTTATTGAAAAGGATTTATTNCATATTTGCATCACATTCTGCCCCATGAATGATTGTTCTGTAGCAACTCAGAGTAGTTACAAATGTATCCTCATAAGATTTACAGGGTTTCCCTACAGAGGGTTAGGAGACCTTGCATATTTGGCTGTAATATTTTCCTTCCTTGTAAATATTTAAATTGTTTTCTTAATGGATGCATCATCTTACTTTTATCTATATTCTGTTAACTCAGGCTTAACGAGAAATGTCCTCATTGACTTAGGTCTGGAAAACAACATTTACTATGCAAAGTAATTTAAGTCCATGCTTGCTTTATCAAGAAACCTGTTCAAACTGCTTAAGGGGTCAGGAAGATAATCTAGCTGTATCATACCATGCAAATATTGAAGTAGAAAGATAAACTCAGTAATGGGTGTGGTTTTTAGGCAGGTGTACAATTAAGAGTTCTCATCTGGATCCTTCTATCCTAAGTCCTTGCAATACAGCAACCCCAGAAATGCTTTCTTCAAAAAAATTGCCAATCATAGCTGCAGTTGAGACTATGGAATAATGGGACACACCTAGAAAATATTATTGAGGCCCAGAGTTCTCAACTGTGAAATCCAAGCATGGTTAGGAGTTGGATGAAAGAAATGTAGTTAAGCATGAACCTAAGCATGGGCTTTGTCTCCGGGTTATCCAGCTGTTGTCAGTGAACCAACACCAGACAAGCTTTTAAAGCAGATGAATTGCATTTAACTAGGAGCTGGTTGTTGCAATTTTAACTTTTTCCAGTACCATTTTCAATAAAAATCTCAGCAGCACTTATACTGGAAAGGCAATATAATATGTTGGTTAGAGATATGAGACCTGGTTTTAATTTATTTTTTCAACTTTCATAATTTCTTTAGTCAAAAATGAAACAAATATGTGATTATTATGACACAAGGTCCTCTGCATAGATGTAATTTATTTCTCCACATACAATAAATAGCAGGGATGTGAGGGGGAGCCAACTCAAAGCTCAATCAAGGAATATAGTTACAAAACGCTTTGGTTTTTGGCTTAGATTTCTGAAAAGGTTCAAACTGAGTGGTAATGGTTTTATCAATCAGGTTAAAATTTGGGTTATTGTTAATGAAGGTAGCTGGGATCCTCTCAGCCACACCAGTACCTCATGTACCTGGTGTGAATTACTGTTAAAAGATTGTTCTTTGGAGAGGATTCGTCTCCTCTTGCTTCAGGCATCTAAAAATGTGCTTCTAATCAAAGTTAGCCATCAAGCTCCCTTCTGCAGTTGTTGCAGAGAGAGAAAGGATGAGAGAGACACCTTCAAAGAGACACCTTCCCAATTTTCTTAGATAGATGTCTTAAAAGGGAACGGTGGGTGAGATGACTTCCCTCATTCTGCTGATGTAGCTATAGGCTTCTTCTCAGAATCTGAGCCAAATATAGGCTAAGTTTGATAGAAAGCTCAATGGTAGCATAAGCAGTTTTTGGACTGTCTGTATTAAGCATGAACAATGTCCCAGACTTTTGAGGCAGGATGACACTTGTTCTGATCTTGTACAAAGTCACTGTTGCTTGCCATTGGGCACTGAATGCCTCAAGCATCACTTCAGAGGGAGCTGGCCCCATCAGTGAGGGTCAGTGACACCTCCATCTGCATATTTAACTTTATTCAGGACACTCAGAAGTGACAGTGAGGAAGGTCACGTACCTGCTCCCTGGTGTAGGAGCTGGGGAACTAGCTTGTGTCTTTTGCTTTCTCTTGGGTCTCTTTTTCTTTAAATTTTATTCCCATCTTCCCATCCTGCACACTTGACTGATGCTGAATACAGCCCATCCCTTGGGGAATGTAACTTTCATTTTTAGTAGGGAAATGGTCTTGCAATCATAAAAAATTGATGGCTGTCTGAAGCAGCCGTTAATCTTGCTTGAGAACTGCATCATTAACCTACAGCACAACATACACATTACAGACACATTTATAAATGGGAGAGAGTGTAGAATTCCATTTCTAATTTCCTTCTTGTGGAGGCTCATAAAACTCACAGGGAAAACACTGCCTTTGACATGTTGCCATGACAGACTTCTCTGCTTCTGCATTTCCTACCAGAAGAAGGATTGCCCTCTGTGGCCATGTCAGTAGAGTAGAGCAGAAGAGAAATCTTTCTACTGTTCCTTTTGCAGGTGGGTGACCTTGGCATCTCTGTAGTAATGCCAGACACTGTCAGAAATATGCCTATCACCACCTGCACCAGAGCTGGGTGCAAGTGACCTGTAAGGCTCAGTGATGTGAATAGCTGGCAACTGAGGCATGAAATGCCCTCCCTGTCAAGCTTTGGTCTCCAGATGTCTTGAGAGGATCTGGACTCTCAGGAAAATACTGTTTCTTATCTTCACAAGTTTCTGAGATGATAATCAACTGGAATGTTAAATCTCCTGTCTGACCCTTCTCAGCCCTCACAGAAGGCATTTGCCAGCTCCACTGTCTCAAATGACTTTGTGAGTTACATCCATGACATGACCTGAAACAATAGGTGTGTCCTGAGCCTCATGTGAGCCCATATTGCTAAGAATGGGCATAGAAGGTGGGGGACATCCAACATAATTTTGAGTTCTCCCTGCATCACGTTTACTGTAAGCAATGGTTTAATATCTTCACCCACAGCAGTAAGCCCACACATGTGTGTCCAGAAGAACCAGGTACTCTGTTCAACTCAGGAAGGCCTGCTCTGTGTGGACTTCTTAGCTCAACACAGATCTATTTCCTCATGATTGTCATGGTCCTACCTGTCTTCATGCTCCGTGTCTTCATCAGTGAAGAAAAAGCAGCAGTTTTTCCTCTGTTCACCTTTCTGTTCAGATTAAACAAATTTTATCATTTATACCTTATGTTAAAGTGACAAAAAATGAATGAACTTAGACTAATTTGCTGTAGGCAATGACTTCTTTTTGTTATGAATTGGCAAACTTTTTCTGTCAAGCATTTTGAGTTTTGGCTTTTTATGAGCAACAGACAAACAAGACTTTTTCTGTATATTTGAAGTGAATTACATCAGCTTTTAGAAAAAATCACCATTTCAAACATCCAAGTTCTTAGGTATGTTTAGTTCATTTCAGTAATTCACTGGTCATGGCTAAATTTGTCTCGCTATGAATTCTCTCTGAGATGACTCTATATCTTTGAAAGGGGCTAGAGGGCCACGGCTAGATCCTGGTTCTTTGTTACTGCTAAATACAGTGGAGTTAGAGTTGCTCAAAGGAATCTTGTTACTTAGAGATAAAAACGGAAAAGATTCCAGTCTGTGGCAAAAGAAGTGGTTGTGTTACAGCTGGGTACCTTAAACAGTACAATTCTCTTTATTCTGCCTGTTCTTCAGAGACAGTGACATTGGTTGGAACTGTGAAGAGTGAAAAGCAGTAGCTGAAAGCTTACTGTGAAACATCTTGTTGATCTGTGTGCATGCCTCATTTACATATAACCTCAGAGGTGTTTCCTGGTAAGATGCAATCTGTTTGCTGTTCTAATTTGAAAATTATGACAACACTACTCCAGTTATGCTGTGGCCTTATATGCTTTTAAAACACATAGGTGTNAAAAAAAGTTTCCAGGGTCTGTTGAGAGCTTGTAATTGAATGTGTTATTTCTCAAGCATACTTCTAAAATTTCCACTCCTCCTTGTACACTCACTATGGAAATTAATTTGGTACAGAAAGGTTATTCTTGGCAATACAGAAATTTGTCTTTGGGACATTTCATAGTGCAACCAGTCACTAAAACCAGACTTTGCTGTCCCAGCAGCATATCTGTAAACAACTGGCAGTGAATAGAGATCTTAGAAATATTCCTCCTCCTAGTTTTTATTTTTTGTTTAGAAAGCAAACAAATTGGAAAGATTCCTTTGCTCAGGAAAGAAGAGGACTGAAAGTTCTGGTGATGGCTGAGCTTAGCACCAGTAGGCAACTCATGAATTGCATTCATTTCTACTAATGCCCCGTGTACCTGATGTAAAGAGCCCTGCTGTTTAGCTGGACCACTTCTAGGTTGTAGGATAAATGTATTTTCCTTATATCCCCAGCTTGCCCCCTTTAACCACTGACATATATGTCTTAAGGGACTTACATGTTAAAGAAAGAAACCTACAAGGTTGTGCCAGTAAAAAGAAGGGAGGGTCAAAGAGCTTGTTCCCAGCATGAGCTTGTCAGGAATATTCTGAAGTCCTGCTGTGTGGCTGAAGGTTGTGGGCACTACAATAGCACAAACTAGACTGGGTCTCTGAGGCTAGATGCTGACCTGAGTGACTGTGGAGAGTCCTCTTATCCTGCCCCCTTGCCTTGCCTTGTCTTGGTCTGTCTCATCTGCTTAGCTTTTACGTGCTGCAAAGAAAAGTAAATACTTTGAATCAAGTAATTATGAACAAAGGAAATATTTTTCGATTTGTTGGAGTAATGGAGGTCATGGGAGGTTCCCCTTTCGAAGCAAATTTATTGAAGTTCTATAGAAGCATCAGAAATGGACTCAGCCACTCAAAGGTTAGTGTTAAAGCTGTGCTGGGAAGGCATGTGAAGTGTCACATAAACAGAAGGTAAAGCCCTGAGTGTTGTGGGTTTTCTCCCATTCATCTCTGCTTTCAAAGCAGCTGAGGGCATCTCAAGCTGGGCTTAACTTCTGCATTTAACAGGCTTTGTACTCTCCATCTGTGTAAGCTGTTATCAGAAATTGGCATCCCAAGGAAATTAGAGGTTCTTGTCATGTGGGCATGTTTTTTGGCCCAGGGGTTTTCTCTCTCACAATCACAGCTTGTCATCTCCATAGGGATGAGTCAAGTGCTTTTGGGGGCACTGTTTCCTACTGCGCCTATTATCCAGATCCTAAATAGCACAAGAAGATTAATTCCTCTTTCATGTTGGGATAGATCCTGCCATCTTTCAGCAGCAGTATGAACTCCACAATCAGATCTTGCTCGAAGTCCAGTCTTGGTCAGATCTATGATGAATGGCAACTTAGAGGATCCTGACTGTCCATGCTGGATATTCTCCAGAGAGAATGAATAAATTTGCTCTTGGCAAGGGGGGCTTTTGTATTGCAGACAGATATCTGCTAGAAACTAAACTGGGATGAAGCCAAAAATAACTACTGGAAGTTTGAGAGAGTATGTCAGGATTTTGCCCTATGAACCTTAACAAGAAAAAGAAAATTCTTACCTCGCTCTGGATGGAAGCCTATTTTTCTTGTTACAAATTAAATAACAATGACAGAAGTCTGACCTTTTCCACTCCAAAATCTAATCCCAAAGAAACAGAGTTACTGGAAATCTAATTTTGCCTTCGAGGCTGATTAATTATTTTATCATGCAAGTGTGGGCCAGCGAAACAGTTCACTTTTCTTACATGGCTGCTGTTCTAGTTAGGAATTTCACCTCAGAGAATAGTCAATTTAAAGTTTCAACTTAGGAGCTGTTGCGAATTTCACGCATTAAAACTGGATTGACTCCCACACCTGTTTCTTCAGCAAAAGTAGGTGTCCATATAAACACAAAGAAACAAAGAGCTCTTGGAGGGATGGGTGTTAAACAGCTACCTAGGTTGCTGGTAATATGATAGAAATATTTCTGTGGTAGATATTTTACTTGGCATCCCATGTTTTTAAGCAATGTGTATTTGGGATCTACTACTACTACTCAACATGTCTCAGTGACAGGATGGCAAAGCCAAGTAGCTGCAAGTGCTGAAGAGAGAAGGCACTTCAGGCACAAGTGACTGGCAGGAGAGCACTGCTACGGCTCTAACATAGGCAGAGCATGAATCTGGGGGCCAGGGACACCCAGTGAAGCTGGCAGCAGGAGCTGCTACTTGCTCACATCCTCCCGCAGCCTCAGACCAGGTAGCAGACCCTGCAGCAGCCTGAAGGAGTGCTCCGCATGGGAGCTGGGCTGTGCAGTGAAAAAGAGACACTATGCTTGCACTCCGCAGACACTCAACCTTTCCTGCAAATGCACAGACTTGTCTGCATAATCTCTCCCTCAAAATGTGTGACACTGGTTGAAATGGGAATCTTTTTGACTCGCCATTATGGTTTTCTGCAGTGCCAATGGAAAAGTGCAGAAAGAGGTTTTGCGTGCATTTGACATCCTCCCATTTTTGCATCCAAAGGTTTTGCCAAAGGGCATTTGGAAATTTTGACCAATTGTTTGGAGTTTTGAGATGACCTTCAGCATTGCTGTATGAAAGACCACGCATCACTGCTGGCAACACCACGTATATTATTTCTGTCCCAGGCTTTGTGCTTAAACATCTGGAAATACTTGTCCCTGAATGATGGTGAGACACTGGGATAGATTATCCAAAAAGACAGCGTTATCTTCAGTGCTAGAAAGGTCTTTAAGAAACATCTAGAAAACTGCCAGTCAAGCATAGCATATACCAAGTTCATCCCTGCAAAGATCAGATCCTTTCCAGCTCTGCATGTGTGAATTCTGTGTACAAAAAATTCAGAGAACAGTGTGGGCATGCCCACTCTAACAGGAGGATTTGTGTTGTAGTCTCTCTGCATATAAAATATTCTCTGGCAAGGAATGGCAATTTTGAAAAAAACTTTAACTTTTCAGAATAACCCTCTTTGTCACTTGTCACATCCCTCTCAATGGCATTTCTCCATTTCTGCTGAGACAAGGGCTCATCTGTAGTTCTCAGCAGAAGTAGTCTATGTTATAAATACTTCCTTTCCTCCTGCCAAAAGGTAAAGGTGGAAACAGCAAACTGGTTAAGAAAGGCATTTTGTTAAGAGTGTTTCTGAGTATGACAACGTGGTTCGGAGAATATTCTGTTTATGAAGAGTGCTTTCTCTCAAAGGGGAGTATCTGCCAGGGAGAATAAAATACTCTAGTGTGGACTTCTCCCACACTCCTTTCTGTGTCCAGAAGCCCCTACATTCCAGTTGTCTATTTTCCCTTCTACTCCTGTCTATTTGTGGCTTCTGCGCAAATCTCGCTGATCTCCTCTGAGGTCAAGTTAAGTGTAGCAGAGCATAAAGCTCCAGCACAGACTGGAGATATTCCTTGTCTTATGTTTCTCATTCTGATCTCTGCAATGATCCTCTGACAAAAATGCAAACAAGAAAATGTTTTCAAAGGATTTGTGATATCTGGGGGCAAGAAAGAATTTCCAACCAGCTGTCTTCATCCCACCACCTGTCAAAACTCCTCCAAAAAGGCCACAGGGGTGATCATATTTAAATTAGTAGTAACAGAGAAGGTTTACTCTGAAATTAAAGAAAATACCCTTTTTCTGTAATTCCTTTTTCAAGCAGTACATGTGGTAGGAAGCCCCTTACCTCTAAAGCAATGTCACAGTACCTGTTAGAGAGCTTGGTAATGCCTTTGGTGGGGAGGGGGCAGCTGAAACATGATGTGGGCAGTCTACTTTGGCCAAGGCCTCATTTTAAAATTTAGGTGAGCATAAGATTATTGCTGCTGCGCCAGTTTTGAGATGCTCTGGTGGGACAGCAAGGACCCTTTGAGTGTATTTATCAATATAAAATGACAAAAAAGAAAAGACAGGGTAAAAGAAGCTTTTACTGTAAAGCTTTATTTATACAGACACAGTCACCTTCCGTGCATCGTTATCCCACTGCTTTAGCAGCTTCAGCCTTTGTCCAAGTGGGAGAAAGTTCTCAGGTCTTCACCACTGAAAAATACCTATTTGGTAAAACAAGCAGAAAAAGCTCCTGTATTGATGAAACAAGCTTCAGGTTGTGAATCATTATTTTGGACAGGAAGGAGAAGAAAACAGCTGTGATTGTTTTCCTCTCCCTTTTTCCTTAATTCAATCCTTTTGCCCAGCAGTTCAGATTTCAGGAGAAGCCTTCAGGTGAATGACAGGTGAATGAACCTCCCTCTCAGGCTGGTTATCCCACGCTGATTAATGTCCAGGAGCAAAAGGTGCCCAGAGCTTTCTTCCCGCAGGTCTTTCCCCTCAGCTGTTGGTGTCCCTACCCAAAGCCACCTGGTCACTAAGTAATCCCACTCATGCCAAGAGGCCAGTGGCAGACCTGCCATGGTTGTCTCTGCCAGGAGCTTAGAGATCTGATGGTGGCAAAGAATATCCTGAGTTGGAAGTGATCCACAAGGATCACCAAGGTCCAACTCCTGGCCTTGATCAGAACAGCCCCAAGAACGGCACAGTGTACCCAAGAACATTGTCCAAACACTTCTTCAATTCTGGCAGGCTTGTGGGGCATCTTCCAGTGCCCAACCAGCTTCTGGCTGAAGAACCTTTCCCTAATATCAAACCTAAACCTCCCCTGGCACAACTCCAGACCATTCCCTCAGCTCCTGTCATGGGTCACCACAGAGCGGAGATCGGTGCCTGCTCCTCCTCCTCGTGAGGATGGTGCAAACCCTCAGTCTTCTCCAGGCTGAACAAGCCTCGGCCACTGCTCCTGCGGTTTCCCCTGGGCCATCCCCCAGCTCGGCGGGGCTGCTTTGGGGCAATAACCCCGAAATTCCCGATTTCCCTGGGGCTCCAGGCCGCGCCCGGCCTCCAGCGCCGCCAGGTGG
>WEIU01001653.1:215554-276884 GCA_013389925.1 Aegithalos caudatus | reverse complement strand
ACAATGAATACAAAAAACCAGCTGAATTTTCAAATTAATCACAAAAAACTTTTTTAAAACTCCATGGTTTGGTTTTGTTTCTTTATCTTTCAAAACCTTAAATCAAAACTAATAGAGGGTCACTTGGAGAAAGCTCAACAGGCTCATTCTATTCTATATCACAGAAGCAGAGAATGGTTGGGGTTGGACGAGAACTTGAAGATTATGCAGCTCCTACAGAAGTATGTGATGTGATTATGTCACCAAATTTAAAAGGAAATTAAGACCACCCTTTAAGTCTCTAATCCAGGCAAGGTCTTCAATGACAACTGATTTTCAGGAAAAGATTTCAGAAGATTGTCAGTGGTGCCTGTAAACAGACAGGGCTCAAGTTTCAGCCACAAACTCAACTAAATCTATGAAGAAAACTCTAACAACATTACAAATGTTTACTAGAAAAGCGTTAATACATACTTCAGTGACTAACCTTAACCATTTATGTTATCCAAATATCTGTGACATCAGGGATTCCCACTTACTTCTGGAAATCTCTAGCAAACTACACAAGCAGGGGCAGAAGTAGAATGTAACTGCAACAAAACAGGTAAGACCTTCCTGCTATAGAAGGAATTTAAAGCTGGTGAATCCACTTCACAGTGAATTCAAAATCCATACATTAAATGGTACCATTCTGATGCAGAGGTTCACCCAGTGATGCATTTTAAAACCAAGGTGCTCTCTAGAAAAGTTTGATAAGTGCTGTACAGTAGCAAGTGAGACCCTTGACAATAGAGAAATGTGAAAACGTTGCAAAAAGTTTTCTGTGATTTCACACATTCCTAATGTTCTACACAGAAGGACATTACAGTTACAAACCATGTTAGAAAGTTTTTACAAAGGGTGAGTAGCCCAATTCTTAAATATTAGTGTTCATTTAAAAATTGATGAGAGACTGTCTACAAATTATAAAGCAGTGCAGTTCTTTGAACTTAAATGATATCAATTAATTTACTCTAGCTGGCCTTAACAAATCTCTCATGTCCATTATTTAAACCACATGTATTGAATAACTAAAGATATATACATGTGTAGGTGCCTCACTTATGTGAATTTCCCCATTTACACAGCTATGTTTAGAATATTTTAGTTCTTACAATATTTCTCAAAACACATTACAATGAGCTCCCCAACTTTCATTTTCTGCTCATACAGAGTTTAGCATAATGGCCATGTTATGCTCTGTGTACAATATCAATAACACAGACTTTTTATCCAATCTACAATATTTAAGATACCTTCCCATTTGAATTTTTTCATCCTTATGGTAAACGAAAAAAACAAAACAAAACAAAACAAACATTTGCAGGCAAATCTGTTATTGATTACATACAATTTCTAAAAGAAGCTCAGAAAGCTGGTACATTGCTCTCACTGACACTTGTGTAGCTGTAACTGGAAATCTCACCACTAACCTGTCAGCCAAGCTATTACTCTTACTCCTCTACTTCAGAAGGCTGCTGTCAACTCTGGGTTCCAATTTGCTAAAAAGATCAAACAGCAGCTCCAAAGGCCATGCAAAGCTTCAAACACAATAATTCAGGAAAGACAAAGGTTGCATACATGAAAAATGACATGAGGAAAATTATAGGGGTTTAGCTGAGAGATATGTAATTCCCACATCAGTAAGAAAAAATCCCAACCTATTTCCCATCCTGCTTTTTGCAGTAACTCCAGTGTTTCTTTTAGGATACTCTCACAAGAAACAGTAGGCTAAAATCTGTTGGTTTCTAACATGTGCTAGATGTGAGATGGCTGGAAGAGAAACTGTCATAATCATGGCTTCTTATAATTATTTTAAGTGAAGTGAGTGGCTATACAATCAATTTTAGAGTCATTTAAACCCAAGCCAGAACATGATATGTTATTATTTAGGTAATAGCATATAGTTTTTTAGCTAACTACTATGTTTTAAGGAGTGACCCCAGAAGCTACATTTAAAGGAGACTAAAAAAAGCTTTAATGCAGAACTTTATTTCTTGTCTTTTAAACCCTAATATTGTATTAAATCAAGAGGGTTTTAAAATATAACCCATTAGCTATTTCCTCTCTCTTTTAAAGAGAAACAGCTAAAGAGGGTGGAAAAAAACATCAATCAACCCACCACCCTTAATGCACACCAAGGCTTCAGAACTTTGTTTTGAGAAACAAAAAATATAACTGCATGCAAATCTCTCTAGGTGGAAATCACCAAAAGAACTGGACTTGACTAGACAACAGAATTATCACATGCATGATCAATGCCCAGTTCCATTCACAGGATATGTGCTAGAAGCCCCATCTGCTGTCAGCCTTCTGAATTCCTCAGTGGGGGGGAATTACTTTTTCTACACTGCAAGATTTGCAGAAGCTTGTCCTTAGCTTCTCTTGCCACTGTAGAGGGGGGCAATCCGAGGTTGGCTCATTAAAATAAGAAGTTTGGCTAACAGGATTATCCATATGTCCTAGGTGGTATCTTCAGTCAGGAAAAAGTCTTGAGCATTGAACTGTATTTGAAATCAACAGCAAGAACTTCCCAGCAGTAGGACCCCAGCAGCTTCTGTAGCTCCCCACTGCTGGAAGAACATCTTGAATCTTTTCTCAGCTGTTCAGACTTCAAACTGCAGAGCATTCTCACTTAGGCACAAACCACAGCTGTTAAAGCAGCATCTTGTTAAACTATTCCACTCAAAGAAACTCAGCTTAGGAGAACTAAAGGCTTACTCAAACTCATTAGCACTCTGGACTGGGTTTTCCGATGAATGCAAAGATACAGTACTTCAAATGGAAATTAAAATAAACAACACTGCCAGTACAGAATTTATCAACTTTAACAGTGCTCTCTCCCAAACAGCTTTTCTGGTCATTATAGATAAAACTTCTCTGTGTGTGCGTATGAACAAATAACTGAAGAGCATTAGTAATCAACAGTGGTGCTTTCAAACAACCAAATTTAATGTCAGACACTTCAAAGGTACCACATTCAATCCTTTTCCTAGGAAAAGTTTAAATCAAAAAGGGATAAAACCTGCAAGATAAAGTTATTGTAAAATTCAAGCAAAAACAGAATGGAAAAGAAAAAGAAGTTAGAATATTGCTTGGTTCTACTATGACTTTTTTTTAATTCCACCATGACATTTTTTCCACCACTTTCTTGCAACCAAACTTGCATTTAAAGCTCTCATTCACTCACACTGCAAAAGGATAAACAGAATGAGATTAGAGAACAGAAATATTTAAACTTCAAAAATATATACCGAACTGGAAAAACTGCAAGTGAAACCCACAAATAGTATAGGACTTATGATGGAATGTAAAACCAGCTCTGGTATCCAAGACAGGGAGAGAGATTTAACAGTCCCAGCTTTTACACTTTATGCAGGACTTGACAAAGGACAGGCAGAACTTGGATACCTGATACAAATATTTCAGGGCAAAGAGTAATTTTATATAGCTCATTAGCAACGTCCTCTGCCATAGGCAAGCCACAGTTCTGCACGGCATCACAAGTGAATTAATTAATTTAGCATCCAGTTCCTGCAGATCCACTCTTGATTTGCAACTCCTGTGTGTGGCAGAAATGGAGATGGAGATGCAGCTTCAAAAACCACTTCCCAGTAAAAGGAACTCTGAGGGATAGGGAAACTTATTAGCACAATATTTTCATATTGCTTCCATCAGTTCCCTCAAATAGTAATACAGAATGAGCAGCAGACGCATTAATGCATCCTAGGGTCTAGGAGAATCCCATGGAAATTCTGTATCCAGATGTGGTAGTCAAAGCTGAGGAAAGCTAATTAAAGTATTAGGTAGAACCTAAAAATTTGAATTAGAAAATATAGTTTTCTCTATTTTTCACCCTCAATACTGCTGCAAGTATGAGGAAATCCTCTTTTTTTCTTCTTCCAATCTAATTGTGGTTTTAAAATGTATCTTTAGGCATGGACAAAAACTCTGCAAAAACTGCAGTTACTATAGTGATTTTAATTACACATAATCTGAAAACTCCCAAACATGCTATTCTAAGGGTTTTACTGGGGAAAAAAACCCTAATCTGTAAAATAAAACCTAATTTCTGAAAGCTAGTAATTTTGTTCTACTACTATCACAGGGAACACCAAGTGACATTTAGCAGCAGATTTTACACATCACTAAAATGAAAATGATTATAATTGTGGCCAAATTACTAAAATGAAAATTGCAACTGAGCTATGTAGAAACAAGAACACAAGCCCATTATAATCACTTTGTGTCAGTCTCCAGCCATACGGTATGTTTGATATGGCACTTGGAATCCAGCCCCCAAATGGCAAATTGTGGGGTGTCTACCAATTCTGCCTCTGCCACTGATGCTAGTCAGCCTAAAATACTGCCCTATTTTACTTGATTTACAGAGAGAGCAATATATTCTATATTTACTTCAACCACATCAAACATTTTAACACCTCTAAAATATGAAGTTTATAATTTTAATAGGGAAAGACCAAAAACCTTGCAACAACTGAATTTTCACCTTCCCACTGTAACAAGTTAACACTAGCTGCCTGGGTTATTCCTCGGAAAAAATAAAATCTGCATCCACTTACTTGTTACTGAAGACAAATATATGCATAAAGTATAAAATACCCCATAGAATATCCTAGAAAGGAACACTATAACTTCAAAAATGCTGCACCATTTGGAGATTTAATTTTTTTTGTCTTGCAGGGTGAAGAACAAGATAGGCATGAAACGCATCAAGAAGATTCCTGGCGGTGAAAACCCAGAGACATCTGCTTCAGTCACATATGTCTCTCTGACTAAAATCAGAAGCAAAAGCTGACAGACCTCATCAATGCTGACTTTTTTGTTTTGCTGGTACTGCTCAGCTGGTTGTTGGGGCAAGGGATTTAGCAGCTAAACAAAAAGATTCTATACAGCAACCTATTTCTGACTGTATTAATACTGCCCTCACACTGCTTGAGTGGCAGAGCTGTGCAAAACAGCACAGACTCTCACTGCCTAGGAGACACACAGAGTTTGCAGCTCAAAATCATCAGGCAGGAATAGCATGTATACTGGAAGTAATTTAGATTTGCTCAAGATATAAACTTCTTTCTCTTCCCACAACTCTGCTCACCAAGCTCTTTACTTCCAGGACTCCAGTACAGTACATGTAAAACCATTACTAACAGCCTTTTTCTGGTTGTGAGCAATCTCTCCATAAAGAATAGAAAAAAAGGAGAAAGAAAATCTACAATAATGCACTGATCAAACCCAAAATGACAGTACCAAACATTAATGCAGAACGAATCTGTCATTTTGCATAGCTTCAATATAACCTGACCACGGTAACAAAGCTAAAAGGGCAAGACAGAAGAACTGAAGACAGAGGTGATCAGGTAGACTGATCAGTCACTTAAAATGCATTGTTAATGTATTTGCTGTACTCTACATTATGATCTACAAGATCCCTAGAGTAGCTCTGGTCTCTGTTAAAACCTGTAGGCATGTAATTTGTGCTGTAGCTTTGATAGCTTAAGCTCTGGACCATGAGATGAAAGAACTGAATTCTCCTACTATAATTTACAGCCCTGGAAAAAAACCAAGTTTTTCCTAGTTGAATTCTTTTCAAGACACTGAGTTCTACTGGTGAGAAAGCACTGTATAAAACCTGCTTCTGTAAGAAACTGTCCACCCACATGAACTTTTGCTTGGTCTGAGAGATGGGCAAGAAACTGGCTCAGAGCTCACACACATTGCTGATCAATAGTCTGTACTAGGGCTGGCAGCCTCCCACGAGTGGGAATCCCCAGGGATGGACATTGAGCTTCTCACATTCAGCATCACCCAGTCTGGATGACAAGGTCGTGAGCACCATCACCAGGTTTGCTGGTGACACCACAGTGGGTGGTGAGGTGGATGTGTCAGCAGGGAAAGCCTCTCACAGACCAGGACAGGCTGGAACACAGAGCTGGTAAGAAGAGTACAGAGTTTAACAGGGACAGGTACAAGGTCCTGCAGCAGTGACAACACCACAGAGCCTGGCACAGGCTGGGATCCTTTGCTGAGGAGGACCTGGGGGTACTGGTGCACAACAGGAGCAGGACAGGGCTCAGCAGTGGAGCTGCAGCAGCAGTGAAAGCAAATCAGATGCTGGGATGCACCCACAGGGGCACCAATAGCAGAGATGGGAGATGTGGCCATCCCAAACTACCAGGAGCTTCTCAGGCCACACCTGGGGTACTCCTGTGTCCAGCTGTGGTCTCCACAGTTCAAGAAAAGACACAGACAGACTGGAGGGCATCCAAAGGAGGGCCATGAAACTGATGGAGAATTTGTCCTATGAGGAGAGATTGAAGGAATTCAATATTCTATTCCCTGGAGAAGGCTCCAGGGGACCTCATCAGAGAACATACAGAGTGGCTGTAAAGACAATGGAGCTGACTCTCCACAAGGACCCACATGGAGAGGACAAGTTGTACTAGGGGAGGTTTCATCTTGATATAAAATAAAGAAATATTTTACACTAAGAATGATCAACGTCTGCCCACATATACACAAATACAGATATTCCAACTGAAATATCCAGATAAATATCCCACTCTAATCGCTGGCACAGTCTCACTGTTTTGGCATAAACTTGAGTCACAATTCATTGCAGATACTGCTTTTTACAGACTGTAAACAATGTGCTAAAACTTCACCACCAATTTTTGTAAATGCCTTAAATAGTAGAAAAAGATACGAAAAACCACCAATACTTAAGCTGCAATGACATACCTAAAAAAAAACCCCAACCTGCTAACTATGGAAAGCATCTAATGCAAAATTAAGGTTAGTTTTGAGAGTTATTACTTATATTTAAAGTTCTCATTTATTGGCTCTTTATAACCTTAAAATAAAGAAGTAGGGTTGACCATGTAAAGTTTACTCTAGGCAGACAAACACTCAAATACAGATTCATCAGTGTTTCTTCCTCCGTGGCACTCTTACACCAAAAACTCCAATGAGACTCAAAATCAACTAATTGCACCTACCCTGTTCTTCTGTTGTCTCACTTATTTTTCCTCATCACTCTCAAATCAACATTTTTCTTGCATTTTCTAGCTCCAGTTTTTCAGAGAACTTATGTCCAATCTTGGAGCATATCAAGGCCTCTCAATCTGTTAGCAGATGGACAGGCTTCACTCAGGTTTCCACTCAAATTAATGGTTATGTCAGGATCTTGTCCAGTAATTCAAACACATTTGAAAGCTGACAAACTCCTGCAGTTTATTTTAAGAAACTACTGACTTTACTACTTTGAACACATAAATGGGTAAGATTTCAGGAGTGTATTTATTAGCTGCCTGTTTACAATGTAGTAAGTTATAGTTATATTAAAAATGGTTCTAAAAATAACACCTATGGAAAGAAACCATTAAAAAGGAAAAACTGGATGGAAACTTTTTCATGGAGCTACTATAATCAATAGACCAATTGCCACTTTCCCACTGTAAGGCAATTTTCACTCCAGTCAGCAATGTTATTTCACAATCACACTGATGTACAAAAGACTTCTGCATCACCTTCAAAGTCTGCATAAAACCACAGTTTCTTGGAAACTTTCTAAAATACATAGATCTCATTTATTCTTTGCTAAGAAAGCTGACTTCTGGTATGGGCATCTCAAGCCTGGATACTGCTTAATGAACATTTTGCAAAAAATTATCTTCTGAACTGGGCTGAACATTTAACTTCTTGATCACCAGACCTCTGAGACTAGAAAAAGAAATGTTTTACACAGATCAGGTACCAATGAAATCATCAACTTTCCTTAGCAGAACCATCTAAAAACCCAAACCACTGGTTTGAACAGTGGTCTGGGATGCAAAGAGTAGGAATTTTCTCCCTGGTTTTCCATTTGAAAAACAATAAATGCACATTTAAACACAATTCCATATATCCAATACTTCATTGTTTCAAATCAATTCCATCTGTGCTATTTAATACACTATTAGTTCAACATTACTACTGCAGTTAAATTGGTTTTTCTATCACAGCTAAACGTTCTGAAGATATTCCCAAAACATGCTGCAATCTGATAATATGACTGTCAGTCTCAATACTGACTATTTAATAGCACAAAGGAATTATGTTTCACACGAGGATGAAAGGCCACATAAACGTATTTCAAGGATTCTATCTTAGGCCAATTATTTTCCAGATAACATTGTAAATGTTACAGTTACAATGTCTAATTGTTGTTAAGTGTAAACAGAAAGAAATTAGATACATTAAAATGGTATATTTCAGAAGAAAAATAAACAAATTCCCAAATTAGGTATTATTTTGAATATGCATATGGCATCATGGAAAACCTAGTTATTTCAGCAAAGAACATTTTAGAGATTGCCTTTGCAAGGAACACGTTTGTTGTAGTAAACCAATAATGCAACTCTAGAGAAGCTGTTTAATGGCCAAATAAAACTCTCTAAAGAGAGAGCAGAGGAGCACCTAAAAATAACATATTCTAAAATATTATACAAATAGATGCACTGAATATTACATTTCTATGCACAAAGATCTAGGAACATACTACTGTGAAGCAGTTAGGCTTAAGAGGTTTTTCTTTTATTTCATTAAAATGAATAATTAAAAGAAGTTTTAGCTGTTTTTAAACTAAATCTTTCAAAAGGGGAAACTCCTGTCATTATACTCAAGCAGGCACTTTGCTGGTTTGTTTTACTGGACCACAAACTATAGTAGCTACATCTCTGGTAATATCCATCAGATGCAGAAAACCAGGCACCTTAGATTTCATCAAGTCACCCAGGGATGATGCAATGCTGTATTTCAGTGGGCAAGAGCCCAAAGGCACAAGTACAAATACTGCCTTATAAATCAAACTTTCTTTCACCTAACTACCAATACAGTGGCAATGTACCCTAATGTACAAAGGCAGTCCAGTAAGGCCTTCTTCAAATGAGGTGGTGCCTCTAATCAAGACTTATTTTCACTGCTCCAGTTATTCCTGAAGAGTCACTGAGGCTACATCTACCATCCATTCAGACAGCCCTGTGTGAAACAGTCTTCCATGTATACAGAATTTGGAACAGGGCAACTGCTGCATGCAGGTAAATTGGGTTTTGTTTGAAGAACAGTCAAAAGGAAATTTATTTCAAAATTAAAACAATGAAAAACAGTTTTTGTTGCATCTTTCTGCCCTTATTTTAAGAATATGAAACTCTAAAAAACTGAACTTGAAGACAGGTGCATCCTAAAAAAACCCTCCAATTGTTATTTGTAGTATTGCATCTATCACTATTAGAAAAGCAATTTTATCTCTTCTTTTTATCCCCAAACCTAGAAGAAATTTGAAAATGCTGAAGTTCAAATGAAGTTCTGGGGAGAGAAAATCAGATGAAAAAGAGAGAACAAGAAGCAGTGGAGGATGATTTTCATCAGCTGAAGTAGTGGTATTTCAATCTGTCTGTACCAGAGCACAAGTGTTATGACATACAGTGTATGCAATACACCTCATACATGTATGTTATGTAAACAATGAAAAATGCAAAGATCTCATTTTTATGTTTTAGTTACATATTTCTGCCCTAACCCTAATTTCTCTATTACTCTCATTAAGTGCTTTGAGTAAAACTAAAGTTAAAAATCCCATGCAGTTTCAGAATACAAGATAAAATATTATTTCTAATAACACCAAGGTCATGATTTCAATCCCTGTATGGGCCATTCACTTAGGAATTGAACCCCACACCACCTCTATGGGGCCCTTCCAACTTGGAATATTCTGTGAAGACAGAAGCAGTTCTTCACTGTATTCTTACCAGTGTGGACCAGCAACACGGCGTAAGTGAAACTCTTAACTGGAACATCTTTTATTTTACAAGGCAAAACAAAATGGAAAAAACATGTTTTCTAGAAAGCTAAGGGCTAGCTAAGAAAAACATCTGTAACTTGTCAACCTGAAGTGTCTCCTAAGAACTGCTATATGGATAAATAAAAGAGAGATCATGGACATATGTAAGTGATTCCTGCATGCATTAAAAACTTTTCCATAAATAGTTGCCTCACATTTGTCACAGCACTGAAGAAAGCTGGCAGGTTAAAAAAAAAAACCCAAAACAAAACAACCAAAAAGCACCTGTTGTTCAAAAGGAAGAATACTCAGAAGTGTTGCTGTCACTTGATTATTGAATGAAAATTTTTAACCGAGCACAACTCAATACCATTCGTCAAATCTGACTGCAAAGTGATGTTATTACCTCAGAGCGTAAATGCTGGAGAGACTACATGTAGTGACAGAAACACTCTCATAGTCACTGCTGGAGATGGAGCTGAGGGGGGAATCACGTAAGCCATCCTGAGAACTGAAAAAACATACGGAAACAAAATGAACTGCTGAAGCGAGCAAAGGCAAAAACAGAGCATTGCGCTAAGTCATGGCTTGTCATGGGTCATAAACAAATAAGAATAAACTGGCAGCTGCATTTTTTGCTCTTCAGAAAACGATACAAACCTATTCTGTTTTCTTCCCAAAAGGACAGCGGTTCAGCAAAGTCAGTGGGCACACACCTTACAACAATCTTCAATTTAATTCATGCCATACAGTTAAAATATTCAGGAAATAACTGCGAGTGTTACATTTTCATTGGAGATAGAGGGAAGAGCATGCCCATGGTACTAAGTGTGGTATAACCTTACACTGAAGACATAACAAAACTGAAAGTTCACAAAGCCATCTTGGGTTTCAGGCCAAGGCACAGTAATCCATATGCTTCAAAAACTTCTTAATATTGTGACAAGTTTGATCTACGTTTGCTCCCCTTTGGAAGGAAAAGGTTGGTTAGAAAACAAAGTTGACACTTCGGTGATGGGACTGAAAATAATACACCTACCCCTACATTTTCCAAGTCCCTGTAAATGCCAGCCACATATGTACCTCAAATTTTGCTCTTTGAGCCAAGAGATATCCAGGAAGGAGCAGTCCCATGGGAAACCACTGACACTCCGTAAGTAGAAATCCACTAGCTACTAAGTAAAAGGGTATGACTAATTTTAATGAATGGTGGACAACCTGTCTCTGGTATCCCTGGACTAATGAAAAGCCTCTAAATAACACATCATTTCAGACCTTACATCATATTATCAACATAAACTAGGATTAGATTCATAAGCACTTATAAAGCTATCTTGTGAAGACTCAATTTCTTGAGTAACAATTTACTGTTCAGCTGCTGGAAATTCCACAAGCTGAGAAAAAAATTAAATTATATGAGATTAGAAAATATGTTATCTTGAGCAGAGATATCAAAGTTGTATTTGCTCTAGGCAGTGCAGAAGATTCATTCAAGCCAGCTGAACTCAAATGTTCAGTCAACAGAAATATTTGGACAATGCAAAGAGAAACCTAAGAAACATCTCCAGTTAAAAGAGAGGTAGTTATATAGGTCAGGGTGATTTTGCCTTACTTCTCCACAATTATTAGTAGATTTTTAATGTTCTTTCACTTTTTAGATATATGTAAACCAGTTATGTTCCAAACTCTTTTTTTTCTACCAAATTTACTATTACAGCTATTTTTTTCAGCTAGAAATCTGGAAGAACGCTTAAGGGGAATTCTTCAAAGCAGTGTATGGAAGGTATGTGCTCTAATCCCACTAAGAAATAATAGGATTTGTTTGCATACCTCCCACTAATCACTCAGAAAATGTATCCCTTCATGTTTCTCATTTCTGACTGCCAATCTGAAAACAAATCCCAAGTGTGCCATGCTTTAGTTGAAAGGAGAGGCTCCACAACCGGAAAATAATTTTATCAGACTTGAACAAAAATCTATTTAACTTTCATTCGTTTTATGTAATTTCCCTTGCTAATTCTACTCATTATGAAGAGATATATGCATTTAAACAAAGGCTTATTCTTTTATAGCTCATCACCTTTACCCATCCAATCTTACAATATGGTCATGCTACTAAAATGTAATTTTACTATCTGTTTTACAGCAGCTAAATGATATTAAAAAAACCATTAGCACACAATTTCACACCGTGATTAGGCAGGTATGGTTGTGTGCTCACCCCCCTTTTCTTTTTAAACAAAAGCAAGAAATGGCAGTCTGAATGTCTGTACCCAAACTGGGCTCTGGGGAGACAGGTAACACCACAGTAGCCAAGAGCCATAAATCTTGCACAGCAGCTGAGAGCTACTTGAGCACACACCAATCAAAGTACAATGGGTTTGCAAATATGTCTATAACTCACTCATCTTAGCCCAAAACTAGTGGACAGTGCAGGGCCTGTTGAGCTCTCCTGTGTGGCAACAGGCAGCATGCCAGGATCTCCCCTGTTGGGATGCCTCTCATGGTTACTCCCCAAGGCTGAGTCAATCCTTATCACCCCAGATCCTGAGTAAGTGAATTGGGAACAAGTGTGCTGAAATGTTGAAATATTAGCTAAGTGATAAAAAGTTTGACTGCACATATATAAATGATCACATTTGGGACTGAGCCCAGATCCAGGTGCAGCCAGACTCCTCTCTGAACCTCAAGACTCAATGAAAGGGACTCCCTGGCAGCTTTGTTTGACCCTATCCCTCTATGCACAAAATACTGACATGTACCTTGCCACTGAACTTTGATAAGCTGCTCTTACATTTACTATTGACTTTTGTTAACTCATTGTGTTATAGCAAATACCTCATTGCTCCTCTCTTGCAAGTGAAGCACATCACTCTTTTGTTCAGAATAAACTAAGCTTCAAACAGCAGAACCAGAAAACAAGAACAAGTAGCAAACTCAGCATCTTCTTTAATGCTCTCTCACCTCCCCACCATTTCCAGATTTTTCCAATATAACAATCCTGCCAGCTGATTTGGATAGTAATAATTTTTCTGAAAGGTATCAGGTTTGCTGTCCTTCAGTGCCTTCTGTGAAGGTCTGCCTGATATATTGGCAGTCCAATGAAAATATCTCAGTTACCAGTATTTAAGCACTTAAATTCAATTTTCTTAGGTTCTAGTTTTCTACTTTTTTGTTTTGTTTTAAAGAATTTAAGGTTTTAAGCTCTTACACAGAGCCCAAAGGGCTTACATTTTTCCTAAGAACTCAGAAGTTCATACACATTTTTTGGGGAGTTAAATGTTCTAGGCTAAAACATAAACCAAACCAACCATCACCTTCAGGTACCACTTCTCTGCTAAGAGCAGACATTATTGCCAACGTTGTCCCAAGACATGAAATCACTTTCTATCATCAGCTAACTATGTGGAATGACAGCCTGAGAAAGAAGGCAAAACAATAAAGGACCTTCATGGTAAGTAAACCCAGGGAGCATAATGAACATAATGGCCCATAACCAGCTGGCATTATCAACAATCAATGCTATCTTTACTTTCATCTTCATAGATGTCTTCTGAACAGACAATAAGCCTCAGCTCATCTCTTCTCCATACATCTTTGCCTCTCATTTCAATTTTCTCTCACTCCATACCAGTTCCCATCAGCACAACTCCTTCTCTCAAGTTCCACTATCTCATCACTTTTTAAGCCTTGTCTTAACAGTGTCTATCATTCTAAACTGCTTTATAAATGCCTTCATTTTCCACTTCTCCCTTTTTCTCTTGGGGCGCAAACCTGACCATGCTGAACAATCTGCTAACTTCAGGATTAGATATCCAGCCATTCAGTCATCATTTGGCAGTGCAAACAGCTTGAACACATTTGACACAAGCCACACGCACAGACATTCGTTTGTTGCAATAAACTATATGTAATTTAGGCAATTACAACATGTCAACATTTTCCTCATTCCTGTGTATCCATATAGACTGAATTATTGTACCAGAAACAGTATTTATGATTTACAGTGTTTATTACTGGTTCATATTCAGGCTGTAACTCGTCACGTAAGAAGTTCTGTGTTTATTTAGTACCAAGAAGTGGGAATCCAATAACGGTTAACTCTGTTTCATACTTTCTAAGTGTTATACTAAGTAGCTTTTAAAAAAATCCAGCAAAACAAAACAAAAACCCACAACCAACAAATAAAAAAGACTCCTAATATACTCACTGCTTTCAGTACACACAGACTCAGGACTACTGTAGAATTTTCTTCTTCTTAATGTCTGCCTGAAGATACTCTCTGCTCTTCTAAGGTGCTGGTAGATCCTGAGGTGAATTGACCTGTTTTTCCCATCTCAAGATTCCCATTATCAGGTGGTGATGGCTCAGCACACACATTCATTAACACAATTGTAAGAGAAAATCCGTGCATAAAGCCACAATCTGCAGCTGAGGGCTGCTAACCCTTCCTTCCCACATCAGCCCACAGGTGACCTGAGCTTCACCACCTCAGGCTCATTTGCAATAATCTTGTGTTGGATTGGGATTCATAGGACTGCTAAAACTGGGGAAGGTGGCAAAAGTCTCTTTCATTTGTATGTCTTAAACGCCTACGGTGCTGTTTTAGAACTTACATTCTAGCACAGGATAATGATGAGCTATGACTATCCATGACTATCCATGCTCATCAAAACATAATTCTTCAGCACTTCTGATGAAATTACAGAATGAAGATTTGAGGACGTGGAGCAAAGTGACATGGGGAGTTATGGCTGCCTCTTCAAGGAATATTGCCAGACTGAACCAATGAACCATTTATTGAAAGCTGCTGGCCACTTTCTGTAACTATTCTAAAAAGAAAAAACAAACTGAAAGCCACATTTATTTTATCCATTTTTTTTTCTACTGGAATGTGTTTCTAGCCTCTTACATTTAATTAAACCTCTGTTTCAGGGGACAGTTTCTTCATGAATGCTACTAATTGAATACAATTACATTTCATATTACAATAGTTAATTGACATAAGTATTGTTTGACTGGCTCACTACATGAGGGCTGACTCTAAAGCCTCATGTGTCACACCAAATTCACTCAAAAATTATCTTTTAAAACTTTTTAACCTGTTATTTCAGGAATCCCTACGTTGAAGTTTAATATGGTTCACTGTTGCTTTAATTGATGTTTGGACCTACTAGAAGGGAAGCTGGTATAAAACAGTGACACTAAAGCTTTGTAATGGCAGTTGTGTTACAGGATACTGCACAAAAACAGTGTTAACAGGCAAGGTAAAACACTGCCATTTGAGACTTGATAGTTAAAAAAAGGGGGAGCAGAGACCGAATAAATTAATTTATACTGCATCTGAATTTGGCTAGTTGCACAAAGGCAATAAACAGAATACTAGAAGGGAAACAAAGAACTTCAGTCAACAGCCAGATAAAGGATGGCTCAAGGGAAGTTTTGCAGTTAAAAGGCTGATGTTTGATTCCCTATCAAGTACTATTTACTTTTTTTGATGTGAATTTTTCTTTCTCTTGAACAGCTAGTTAAAAGACTAATCAGTAGAAGATAATAAACAGACATTTTTTGTTTATGTGAGCTTGCACAGCTGTCCATTAATTTTTTATGGAAAAGGCAACATTTTCATGTTAAAATATACACAATTTTCTGAAATCTTACTGTGATGTAAGACATTTATACTAGTTTTGGTGAAGGAATACTTGTAGAAAAATGAGACTCAGACAAGCTAGAAAGGTATTTTGTGTGAATTTTTTTTTTTTTTTAGCAAATGTTACCCATCCCCAAATATATAAAAAGCTGAATGGCTCTTTTCCATGCATTTATAAAGGTGGAACAACTTATCTTAAACTTGCTGTATTGAAACTGTGCACATGTCACATGTTGCTAAGGAGTGAAGAAAATAAAGTACAGGCCAAAAAAGGCAAAATTAGAAACCAACTGTCTGAAACAGGTGTTCATTTTTTAGGGTTACTCTAATATGCTGAAGAAATAAAATTTTTAACCTATTGCAATATAGACTATTGTAATATGTAATTATTGTACAATATATACAATCTAGGATTAAAGAATTGCAAGACTAAGGAAAGAGACAGCTTGAATACCAAACTAAAGAATAAATGATTCCTCTTATTCTAGAGTTGCAATATAGATCAACAAATATCAAAATGTGCTTTTCCAAGGACGCCTCATTCTTCCTCCTTAAACTGCAAAAGCACATGGCAAAATATTCTATTTTTTAGCCCCCACAAGTAAATGCAAACCCAGCAAGTAAATGCCAGCACCCAACAGCTGATGGACACAGCCAGAGCTTGCAGGAAGGGTGAGGGTAAGAATTCCTCCTCACTACCAACTGCAACTCCTTTTGCCAAGTGTCAGGTGCACTTCAAAAGGCTTCATCAAGAAAACATGCAAGCAGATCAAAGAAAACGAAAAAAAACAAAACAAAACAAAACAAAACAAAAAAAAAACAAAAAACAAAAAAAAAACAACAACAAAAAACTGTAAAACTTCAGTTAGGCATTTTAAATAGACCTGCAGTAGAAAAGCAAGAAAATACACTTAATAGTCCCTTTTTAAATATCAGAACTGTTTTGAAGTCAGTATGTAGATAAACAAACATGCAACAGAACCAGGTATTTAAGACTAAAACATGAAAACACCAGTGTTGTATGTCAATATCAAACAAGTTGCCAAACTTCATAAAACATTATTAGGTTTACATGGACTCCTCAGCTCCAGAAAGAACAGAAAGACAGATATTTACAAAACACAAAATTATCTTCCCTTTTTCTTGTTTTCTTTTTTCTGTGAAAGAGTAGGTAGAATTTTATGTGTAAATGAAGATTTAAAAAAAAATCTGTATAGTTTGCTCCCAGTTGAAAAACAAGGAATACTATATACAGATTTAAAGCTTGATTATAGGGTTAACTCATCCTTTTCTATCCCAAAACACCAAATTGTGTTTTTTCATTGTTTTATCATCTTCTGTTCTATTCTTACAGGGCTTTCCCCCTCCAAGAATTTGTTTTGCTACATGACAGCCTTTATTTATCACCTTGCCTCTTCAGCAAATCAGATACTGCATCTTTGCTAGTGCTTTTCTCTTATTTGCATCTTATTAGCACTGCTGCCCAAGACTTGCATGCTGTTGGTGTTTCCTATCTTTGAGATACAAGCAAATAACAAAGAAAGATGCAACATCAGCTATGACTTAGAAACCCAAGTAGTAGAGACCTGTCAGTACTCAGTGATGGTCTTCTGTGATGGTGTGATTCCATCAGCAGATAAGGAGAGGGCTATGGGATGTCATTTAGCTGCACTTCTATAAAGCCTTTGACAAAGTCTCCCAGAACATCCTTGTATGTAAATTGGAGAGGTGATTCAAGGCACAGACTGTTACATGGATAAAATATTGGCTGGATGGTCAGATCCAGAGGGCAGTGGTCAACAGCTCAAATTCTGATGGACAGAAGTGACAAGTGGTGTCCCTCTGTGTCTACTGGGACCAGAATTACTTAATATCTTCATTAATGACCCAGATGAAGGGATTGAGTGCACCCTCAGCACACTCCCAGTGACACTGAGCTGGGTGGTGCACAGCTGACACACCTGAGGACAGGACTCCATCCACAGGGACCTGGACAAGATCAAGAAGTGGCCCATGGGAATCTCATGAGCTGGAACAACACCAAGAGCTGATGCTACACCTGGGTCAGGGCAGCTCCCAGTGCCAACACAGGCTGGGGATGCACAGATCCACAGCAGCCCTGAGAAGGACTTGGGAATGCTGTGGGTGAGGGGCTGGACATGACCCAGCCATGGGCACTCAGAGCCCAGAAACCTCTCTGTCCTGGGATCATCCAAAGCACCGTGGGCAGCAGGTGAGGGAGGGGATTCTGCCCCTCTGCCCTGCTCTGGTGAGACCCCAGCTGCAGGGCTGCATCCAGAGCTGGGGCCCCATCACAGGAAGGACATGGACCTGCTGGAGCAAGTCCAGAGGAGGCTGCCAAGAGGGATGGAGCACTTCTATGAGGAAAGGCTGAGAGAATTGGGATTGTTCTGCTTGGAAAAGAGAAGGCTTCAGGGTGACCTAACTGTGGTCTTCCAGTACCAGAAGAGAGATGGAGAAGGACTTTTTACAAGAGCAGACAGTGACAGGACTGACAGGACAAGGAGGGGTGGCTTCAAACTCAAGGATGGTAGGTTTTGATTAGATAGAAGGAAATTCTTTACTGTGAGGGGGATGAGGCCCTGGCACAAGTTGCCCAGAGAACCCACAAAGGTCCATTCCTGGAAATGTTCAGGGTCAGTTTGGATAGGGCTTTGAGCAATCTGACCTATTGGGAGGTGTCCCTGCCCATGGCAGGGGTTTGGAACAAGATGATCTTTAAAGTCCCTTCCAACCCAAACCACTCTACGCTTCTATTACATCTTTACTAGAAGAGTATTTAATCTGTATTTTAAACTCCACTGAATTTTGAGGCTAGACACAGAAGGCCTGAAATACCAGCTATTTCAGATACAAGGATTATTATGGTAAACCCATCTGGATCACAGAGATTATACCTATAAAGTCATATTGTGTAGTAAGATGACTGACTTACTAAAATAAACAGTTTGTGTCACAACATACACATTGAGAGCTGCTTTATTCAGAAAAGGGAAAGAAAATGTTCTTCTACTTGGTGACTTACAGTAACTAGAAAGTAAATACATTTATCAACTTGATGAATGAGCCTATCCTGCAGCTTTTCCATGTGTATGAGATTGCTTATTGTTCTAGCTAATGGGTCCATCATTCTGAAAATAATCTACTGTCTCCAACATTTCCCCTATGTTCAAGTTGGCATTCACAAGCATGTAATAGGGAGCAGTCACAGAAGCCTAATGTGATCTTCAAATTTAAAAATATCATCAAAAAGCAGTGATTAGTCATTGCCCAGGCAGCATGAGTAAGGAAAGGTCCACAAAGTTCTGTTTTGTAACTGAATTATCTCTTTTGCTGATAACATGACTAGTGATTCAGAGGCAAGAGCCAAACCTTATATACATACATATAAGGAAAAAAAAAATAGGATCTATATATAAATTTTTTATCTAGTTGTCAGTAGAATTCCAACATCTCCATCTTTCACAGAATATACCTAAGGAATTGGTATTAGAATGCTTTCAAATAAAGCAGCAACAATCTAGTAACAAAATACCTCCAGCCCTACTGCTGCAAGGGTGGAATCCTTGACAATTAATAACAGATGTACTGTAGTCTCAAAAATGAATACAGCTAACTAGAAGTAACCAATATAGTATCTGTGTAAGAGGCTATGGTGAAAGACAAATCCCACTAACTTGTTAACAAAATATTCAAAAACATTCACTCAAGAGTTTTGGAACTCAGGAATGAATGAGATGAATTACTAAGCTCTCTTTTAAAACTTCCTTCATGCCTGGAGTCTAAAGGTGGACATGCCTAAAAATAAAAAGGACTCCACAGGGATTCAAACATCTCTAGCTCTGTGAGCCTGATGATCATACCAAGCAACTTAAAAGGTATCAAAAGCTAAAACAAGTAGACAACAATAGGAAGGTCTTTCTGGGAAGAGGTAACATGACTTCTGCAGAGGAAAGCTCTTGGGAGCTCTGTAAAGGGAAGCTTGTGAAGAATGGTGATTCATCCATCAAGCCTCTGGATTTCCAAACAGGTTCTTTCAAAATACATCACTAAAGGCTTTTAAGAAAACTAAAGAGCTACAGCATAAGAGGGAGGGGCCCAAAAAAGACAGATAATTCTTGATCACAATTTGGGAGAAGCTGTTAAACAATCACTTCTCGGAAGGGTGGGATGGCATGGCTGAAGTTCTTCAGCACCCTGGGAGCTTTGTTTTTTGTATGACCTGCAAAAACAGGGAGAGCAATGAGCTCTGACAGGTTACTACCAATGCAAAATTACTCAGGATAATAACCAGAACAGACTGCTCAAGTGCCCAAGATCTTAAAAGTCTGAATAACAAGTAATAAAATGGCAAGACTTAACTGGTAAATACATGGAGAAGAATTTTAGCATCAGACACTGAATGACAGCCTCTGAGATCACAAGCAACATCTTGGGGCTTTAGCAGACAACTTCAAAAAGAACCTCAGCACACCACTTAGTAAAAATTCCAAGTCAAATACTGAGAACATTCAAAACCAATTGAAAATAATTACACCACTGTGCATATCCACAGCTTGCTCATATATTGAGTAAGTGCAGTTCTGATTCACTTCTTGTTAAGAGGAAATCATGTAATTGAAAATTGTTCAAGGCAAGAGATAAGGCATGATCAAAGGTATGGACTATTTGTGGACAACTTCTGATCAAGTTGGCTCTGACTTTTCCAATCTGAAAAAGTAACCACATTGACAAAAATGTGACTGAGGTCTACAAAATCACAACAGGCAGGAGAGGCCAGACAGGAATCAGGAGCAAACAAAACCAAACTGGAAGACAGACTTACAGAACACTCTGTAAAAGAACAATTCTGAGATAAAGTTTTTAAACAATATTAACAGAGGCTGGACAAGTCAGTGGCGAAGTTACTACATTCACAAAACATGGGAAGCTGAAATAGTAGCTTACAGATATATATATAATATTTTATTATATTTTTCAGACCTGTTCTCAAAAATTCATTAATATCATACCCAAGGCAAAAACTGGTAGAGAAATAGTCTGAAATTTGTCTAATTCATGAGGAAACTGATTAAACACGGTAATTACTTTTACACAGTATTTTACTTGAAGTGTTGCAAAAATGTCAAAGGGATTTGTAAACTACATCCTAAAATAAAGTCTACCTAGAAACCCTGTTTTAAAGCCTTGAATATGATCATACTTGCAAGCCTAAGATAGCAGATAGTCAGAATATGAGGAAGATAAGTGAGTTTTGTTCATGCTAAGTTGTATTTAACTTGTAAAAAGCAATTAGGTCCCAGCCAAAGAACTCATGATTCTACTTCCATTACCAGTAAAATATTTCATAATTCAATTGGTACACTTACTTCTGTAGCTTTTATATTGTGGTTATACTTTGAAGTTCAAGCTACCTCCACCCTGTTATCCCAAACTCTATATAACATAACAAAATGAGAGATGCTGCATCACACACATGAAGAATGCCAGCTGTCACAGAAATACAGAAAACAAAGATAACTTATCTCTAATGCCTTCCCTCTGTTTCATGATATTAGTACTTCAGGGAAACTGAGGACTCACTACAAAACAGGTTATCATCTAAATAGTAAAGCAAAACAAAAGTCAGGTTTTCTACTGATCTGTGTACAATCCCTAGTGTCTAATCAAAGCTGAGCTGAAGCACGGCGTTTTCTTTATTACAAGTATTATGATGTTATCTCCCATTATCAAGTTCCTTATTATCATTATATATGCAGAACCTTAATCCATTACCTCTACTCTTCTATCAGCTTTGGCTGAAATGGTCCAACAGGCTTAAGAGCCACCTCCTGCACTTTGTTAGGCTCTTTTGGCACACACACATTCACAGATACACTTGTGCCCACAGGCAACATGGTCACATCAACACCTTTCTCTCAAATGAAGCCAAGGTAAAATGTGTTTAGATAACAACTTAATCCCATGCACTGATGCAAAAGTTAACTTAGGAGTATTAGCCAGGCACACTTCTCCAATAAAACAGCAGAGTACAATGGAATTAATGACCCAGGTCATTTAGCAGCAATGCCCTCTTGGATATATTAAACAGGTAATGTAGCATTGATTTCAATGATACACAGACACCGGATGATTAAAATTCCAATGATCTCCAAATCTTCTGCAGAAAAGCTGGCATCCAATAAAAAACTATCTGCATTAAAAATATATATACGGATAAGTTCCTTAATCCTGAAACACTCTATTGTCCTTAAAATCAACATTAATGATACACCAATCACTGCAGTACAAGGATACAGGAATTTGTGTACGTGCAAATTACTACCAAGACATCAAGTTGCTCTTACCTTGAACTAGATCTTGATTTTACATCTTCCTTTGCTGTCCTTTCACTACTAGCATCTTCACTGTAGTCCATTTTTTTATCACAAAGTTGTTTTCTCTTCTCCCACTTCTTCTGCTGATTTGAGATACTTTCTGCTTCTCCTTGGGAGTCACTTTCTGCTCCTACCTGTGAACCTGAGGAATGTGCCAGGCACTTAGAGGAGATTGGCAGTTTTTGCTCTTCACTGCCAAAGTCTCTTTCTGCTAACAAAGCAGAAGTTTCAGGTTTTAATGTTTCCTGCTCAGGGACTGAATTGTCCAAGTTATCTATATGGTCCATTTCCTTAGACTTTACTAACGTGTATGAAGCATTTACAACACCTCCTGCAGAATGTTTAGTCTTTAAACCTTCAACACCGTCCTCCCTGCTGTCTTCACAGCTGCCACAACACACACAGGAATTAATTAGACAGTTTGTGGCAGCTATACTGAGTTTATGGGATTCATCCTCCTCCTCACTTGCTAATGGATTAGCAGATCCAGGAACACAACTAATAGCTGCTTCTGGGGTTGTTACTGGGGATTCTGAGCTAGAAGGAGATTTAGGATTGAATATTACAGTAGCAGATATTTTCATTCCCCCTGTCCTGTGCGCTATCACTTCCGCCGTTTCGGCATCATCGGCATACGCATCCCAGCCATTGAGGTATAACTGTGAGTCTGGACCTTCTAGACAGCTGCATGAATTTGGAACTGAAATGCCAGACATCTGTTTTCCATCTTCAACATTGTTATTATTGCTTAAGTCACTTTCAGCATCTTTTAAAAGCAAAGTTTCCTCTGTCTGATGGCCATTCTCATAAAGCAAAGCATCTCTATATTGCAGGTTCTGTTTTGAATCATGGCAAGGGTTATTCACCCAAGCAAAAGTATCACTTACTGAATCCAACCCAGCCAGAGCTTCTCCTGCTCCATCTAGGTCATCCATAAAAAACACTCTGTCCTCTTCATCAGTTAAGTTGTCAAGATGGTGTCTTGTTGGTGAAGCTTCTGTGCTAGAACTATTTCTTAGGCTAGGTCTGTGAGCTGGCGACTGGCAGATGCTTGGAGGGGAAAGCAGAGAAGACATTTCATCGCCGACTCTGTGTACCATCCTGTTCAGCTGCTCCAGCTCCTGCTCATCATACTGCATGGAACAAGCCAGCTCAGCCTCTGTGTTCTCAGCTTTTGCTGAAAGTTCCTTAGGAGGCAAAGTTGCAGTTATGCCTGGTGCAATGACAGAGGGTACTTCAGGATCTGCTCTGACAGGAAAATCTACATCTTGAGAGATGCACAGGTTACGTTCCAGTGTGTGCAGCTCATCCTCGGTCAGTGTCTGGAGGAGATCCCTGAAAATGAAGAAATAAACACATCACTTGTCATTTATAATCATGAGGCATTGATGTTACAGATTTTAAAAAAGCTTTTACTGTTAGTGCAGAAATCCAGAACTTAAGAGCACAGAATACTTTTGACTGTGTAATTCAAGGTGCATTTGGCATTCATATCCAGAAGCATGTGACTACTGATGCCTGAATTTGAGATTACTCATGCAAATAAAGGGCATAAAATTATATACATGCTTGCAGTGAAGCCTCAAAATAAACCAAAACACACACAAAAATGGAACTTTTCCCCTCCCCATCATTTATAGTGAAAATGTCACCCACAATTAGATTGATTTTATCATTTTAATTTTCTAATTCACAAATTTGACTTTGATTAGCAAACCAATTTTCCATCCTTCAAATTGATTCAGAAAATTATTCTGCAAAAGAGTACTGCAGAAGTTTCACAGCATTAGACTGTCAGATAGAAGAATTCAATAAAAGAGTAATATTGCCTGTGCAGCACTGGTATCTGGAAGCCGGATCACTGAAACGGGGATTGGAAGTTGGCTCTCTCCTGCCTTAAACACTGAACTCAGTCTTCTAGCTTTGAGTGGTAAAAACTTAATTTTCTTCACAGTGACTACTATGGGGCTGTATTTTTGATTTGTGCTGGAAACAGTGTTGATAACCCAGGGGTGTTTCTGTTACTGCTGAGCAGGACTCACACACAGCCAAGGCCTTTTCTGCTCCTCACCCCACCCCAGCAGGGAGGAGGCTGGGGGTGCACAAGGAGTTGGGAGGGGACACAGCTGGGGCAGCTGACCCCAGATGACCCAAGGATATTCCATACCATCTATGTGCCATCATGCTCAGTATATCGAGCTGGGGGAAGAAGGAGGTGGGGGAGTTGTTTGGAGTGGTGGCATTTGTCTTCCCAAGTCACCGTTACGTGTGATGGAGCCCGGCTGTCCTGGGGATGGCTGAACACTTGCCCTGGGGAAGTGGTGAACTTATTCCTTGTTCTGCTTTGCTTGTGTGTGGGGCTTTTGCTTTATCCATTAAACTGGCAGTATCCCAGCCCATGAAGTGTCTCACTTTCACTCTTCTGATTCTCTCCCCAAACCCACTAGAGGGATAAGCAAGTTGGCTGCGTGGGGCTGAGTTGTCAGCTGGGGTTAAGCCACGACACTGGGTTGGTCATTAAGGAGTAAAGCTTCTGCATGATGTTAAGAACAAGGCAGGCCTAGAAGCAAACACTGAATAATTTAGTAAACTGTGTTTTCTATAGACATGCAGCATCTCCAGTGTTACCAAGTGTCCTCAGTACTGCAGTTTAGGACTATGGGCACCTGAAAACAAAGTGTTATTAAGTGTTTGATAACTTAGAAAAAAATCCACAGACACAGCAGCATGTAATTTTAGGTCTGAATTTGATTTACACTATCCTTCTCAATTAGAAGCCACATACACAAATATCCTCTGCCAAGAACTGCTGCCACCACTTTCAGAGATCAGTAAGTGTATTTTAGCATAAATGAATGGATGGGAAAAGCAAGACCTGTTCAACAGAAGTTAGGAGTCCATTATTCCTCATGTATTTAGGACTAATTTGTAAGCAGGTGACATACAGCTGGCATAATAATAATAATAGCAATATGCACATATTAAAAGAATTTCCTTAAAGCAGTACCTTTGGTGTAAAAAAGAGGTCAAAAACCACCAAAGAAACATCCAACACGTCTTGCATGTTGATTTCCAGTCAATGGTTTACATTCTTAACTTGTTAACTCAAAAATCAAATACTTTTGCAAGTACTACCAGTTTTTCAAATAGCTCAAAAAATACATCACTAGTATCTACCTGTATATCAGCTACCTACAGTTTCAAAAAGCTAAAAGATTAGATAAGCATTCTTAAGTCAGAAAAAAATTATGGCTATGTACATTCTGCATAATTTACATTTTTTAAATTCTTGCTTTATATGAGTAATATGACCCTAAAAAAAGTTCAAAGACACCAGAAGTACTGTTTGTAAGAACAGTTGTATCCTCCCTTCTCACACTCTGTAACAGAGAAGTCAGAATTTCCTAGACTCATCCCATATGTATCTTCAAATCCAAAGTCTGACCATTTTTTAAAGTGGTAAGTAAGTAGGAAAGGAAAATGGACAATCTTTGTTAGACCCACCTGCCTAATAGGCTATAAACCAGTATTGCTATTTGGCATACCAGAACTTTTTGAATACCTATACATTCCTTTCTTTGTTTTACAGATTATGTAATTATACCATCTTATTATTACTCAGATCTTGTATTTAGCTAGTGTCTGTAAGAGATTAAGCACTTGAACATCACCTTAAAAACAAACTGAGAATGGCTTCAGTTTTAAGGTCAACATAAAAACAACAGTATTATTATCATTTATTTTTGAAATAACTATACCAATAGGATGAATGAAAACAGAACAACATGATTGCTGCCATAAGGTTTTATATTATAAATTTCCATTTGGTTAGTGTTTACAGAAACACTGATGCAGAATTTTATAAGCATAAACAAAGTAACATGAGATTTTAAAAACAGTTGGGGTTTTCATTTTTAAAAAACACAACAAACGAGTAAATACACAAATGTAACAGTGAATGGTTTAAGCTTGTCCCTCACATACACAAAGATATTAAAGAGATAGGAAACTCCTTGGTTGGGCCAGGGCCCATCAGGTAGAGAATCCTGGCTCCTTGTGGGTGCTAAAGAAGAGCACAAGGACAGACACACAGCAATCCCTGAGTGCGTATTACTGCCAGGAATTTCTGAACCAAGGCAGCATCCGTGTGCTCAGCAATCCATAGTGAGCTCTGATTGTTGGATTAAGAACTGTGTGTCAGGAACTGACCAAGAGAAAACTGCTTAAACATCAGCTACGCTTCTCCATAAACCACAGTCACACACACATCTCAAAACAAGAATGAGCAACTTGTACAAAGACTACACCAGCAACATTCAAAGGAATTTGCTTTCCAACCAAGACCATCAGCATAATGGAGAATGATACACTGGGCCCAGGGAAAATCTAAGATTGAGTCTTTGGACTTCCAGCATCTATTCTGGGATTTTATTCAGTCTCCAGACCACCACATGGCAGCACCCAGGATTACTGAATGTCTGGGTATCCAGAGCTCTGCTTCCTTTCCAAAGGCTCAAGGAGCCTGGCTGCTCAGACCTACCCAATACAGGTTTCACACATTCACTGTAAATTCAGTGCTGGAAACACATACTTTATACTGGCTAGCTCCATGGACTTGAGTAATGAACTACATTTCTGCCAATAACACCACCTCAAAATTTAAGACCAATTGTATGCAGTTATGAGGATAGCAAATAAAGCCTGATTAAAACTAATAATAATAACAACAACAACAACCACCAGTGAAATCAGCTGACAGTGCTCATGTCTTTTTAGGTGAGTCAGATCCAGGCAGCCTTGGAAGACTAACATAACTAGTTGAATTACATGTGGTAGTCTACCAGCCCTATAATTTCAGTAGAGAAATAATCCTGCTTTGAATTCAAAGGGAATATGCTCATTTTCCTAATCCAAACATTGGAAACTTTGCTATTAACAAATACAGCTTATTCTAAAAGAGGTTCAGGTAATTATCTTCACTTTTCTGGTTAAAATTCCCTAGATTCACCAGTCATTTTTAAAGATGACAAATGTTTGATCAACAGTTATCTCTTCCATGCACTGTACATTAGATTATACAGGACTCACTGCCAATCTGCCATGCTGTAAAATGACTATGAAGATATTGAAAATGAATGTTAAGCAATATATGGAAAGAAATGTGACATCTCACCACTAAAAAAACTAAACATCAACCGTCATCAGTAAAATATAAGGTTTAATTAAACTGTAGCTACTTCAGTGGTTCATTTCCTTTCTGCTGAAGAACCTTTGACTCATTCTGCTAATATGGACAAAAAAGGATTTTTCCCTCTGCTTAAATCATTCAGAAGCCAGAGGTAAAGTCAGCTTCTGCAATCCACCCTGACAAGCAGCAGTGTGCTTTCTTCTCAGAGGGGCTTCAGAAAATACTGAATTATAAAAAGTGCATGTTGAAGTTTCACCTGCTTTTACTCTTTTTGGCATTGTATCACAGACAATCTAGCTTTCAAAATATGAGGAACATTCTTGTTTCAGTGGTTATAGCTACTGGCAGAAAAACAAAGCAAGTTCTTCAGATGTGCTCTGCCTGTTACAAGCAGTAGTAGAGATTTGCTCTGCCTACTGCAAAACCAATTAGCATATTCTACTCTACTGCCAATATCCAGGGTACAGAAATGCGTTCTTCAAAGATGGGAGGCCAGATGTCTTTAAAGACAAATTTGGCTTAACAGAGGATAGGGCCACAAACCCCCTAATCCTGCACATTCCTCAAGCCTCCTCCATTAATTTTGCTCCTATTCTGACTAGAATTTTAAACTGCCTTGTTGTCAGAGAATAGCTTCATTGCTATTACCAGCCTGTGCTTCAGTTCATGCTCCAAAGGGAGCATAAGCAGCTGCCTCACTGGAGCTGCCACCCTGGGAGCCCCGTGCAGGTACAGGGATGCCACGCACATCCTCCCGCTCCAGCAGCGCTCAGCTCTGCACAGCAAAGTCCACAGATGTGTGTGACACACCCACACTGAGAAACCAACACTGGGATATGTCACAAACAGTACTGCCACTCCTTCACTGCCACTGTTTTGAATCAACCCAAAGTTCTGAACACAGTCCCTCAGGAAGACTGATCAGTTTTTCTCCAAACACTGTACACACTGTGAACACAAATTTCACCCTGCCCCACCCAGTTCTTTAATACACAGACAGCATGTTTACTGAATTTAATTTTTAGTCAATGATACAGAAAGGTTTCAAGTGTACTTAGACTCTGATTCTGCAGCACCTGATGTGCAATCTGCTTGATTCTGCACCATGAAAATCCATAGGTACTGTGCCATCACTTCTAATGGTCCAGAAACAAGCACCAGCAAAGCAAAGAGCTCTGAAATAGGGCAGAATTAAGGAGTACTGCAAAATCCCAAGTTTGCTGACTTTTGAAAATCTCTGTAAAGCACTCTCAAATGTATATATAATATAGGTAGTGTTTTGTCACAAGAACACTCAGTATCACAGGCACTTAAGTTACAGATCTATGCCTAGAGCAGATGAGGTGATCCGTGTATTCCCTAAGCAGATGGCAGTAGTTTGGGAGGAATCATTCAAGTGCCTTAGTTTCAAAGGTACAGAGACAGCACTACTATATAATGTATATTTATATCTCCATTTATATAGATACACATTTATAATATATGTATTTAGATATATATATATACACACACACATTTATAATGTATATATACACATCTACCAAACTATGCATTGGTAGATGTAAAAAATACCAAAGCTAATATTTTACACACAAAATAAAAGTCAACACAAGCACCTGGCTTAGATATTAATTAAAACATTCAGAGACATAATTTCCTGCTCAACCTTTCCAAAAACTCAGCAAGAACCACTACTGCTTTTTCTCAAGAGTCTCAACAATCTCTATTGTTTTCAAAGTTGTCAGCCACCAGTAGGACACCAAAAATTTTCATACCTAATAGATATTTATCTTCTCTGCTAGTTCTGATTTAATTATGTGGATCAACATAATTAAATGCCGTACTTATCTTTGCATGGATATTTTAAGATAATACAGTTTAAAAATTAATTACCTGTAATCCTATGAAATAATCAGCTCTGTGTATACTGTTACTCCATGAGCTAAAATACCTAGTTGGCTAAAAGGTTTATAGAGAAATGCAATGGGATGTGATCACATTCTGCAGTAAGATGTTCTATATTCTTATAACAGGCACACAACTGGAATACAAAATGCAGCTATTTTTAACAGAGGATTTCTGAATCTATTTTCATGCCTTATCTACTGGTTAAGAAAGACTCCAGGAAAAAACTCTCCTCCTTTGTTGGGGAGCAGAAATCCTGGTATCAAATATCATTCCATCTTCTTCATAGGTTTCTAGGAACCTTCTCACAGACTATGGATTGCAGCCTCAGGAGTTAAAAAAAAACCCTGATAAGAAAAAAAAAAAGCCCTACATAGCCTAGGTACTTTTAAAAGTAATTCAATTACCCTACATGAACAGCACACTTATTTGCATCTAATTTTATTTTCATTCAATGTATTTTTCGTTCAAGAATATTACTAAAGGATCTTCTGGAGCTCAGTTCTTGCCAGTATTTGAGTTCTTTCAATTCAGAGACTGCCAGGCATGGAATTTCATATTACTTCTTGCTTCAATTTTTGCTCTGATAGATGTTATCTCACTAAGAACACTCTGCCAACTTTGTCTCCTAGACAACTGAAGTCACATTTTTAATGTTCCCTTTCCTTCACAGAATAAATACAAATCCTAAAGTATATCAGAACTTTTCCAAAATTGAATTTGAAAGATTATTTTTTGAAGTCTGCATTGAAAACTGCAGTTATTGAACAAACAAGCATTTAACAAATCTGTTTTCAACCCCAGAGCTACGTTCACAGAAACTGAAAATTAAATGGGCTGAGCAATACATGGATTTCACTGATTTTCATTTTTCACATTGTGAAATGTGAGAATAAAGCAGAAAATACAGATTATGAGAAGAATATTAGTTTTTAAATATCCTTTTGGCTGTATACTGGAAGTGGAATGCTGGTGAAAATATATCTGCAATAGCCACATATAGGGAATAAGGTATTTTAATGTAAATTTCATGGGCTTTTCAAGTTTCAGTACAAATAAAGCTTTTTCCTCCATGTAACTTCGGTTTTGCCCCTCATTTCGTGTTGTTATTCTTAGCCCAGTGTTTTATAAAGCCACAATTACTCAAAAAACCCCAACAAACCAAACATGTTGATTTACCAATTTTAATTCTCTCACATAAAGATTTCAATATGAGTATCACTAATGTACCTAAAAATAAGACTTCTAGACAAAAATACTAGGAAGCTTTCAAGGGACACACAAGGATGTGGTCTAGATATTTATAAAGGCTAACTTCAGAAATAGCTCCTCTTTGAACCACCCCTGACAGAGCTTATATTCTCCCTCAGGAGATGCCTCACCTGAAACAGATGAGAGGAGATCAATCTGGATAAACTATGTGAAAACTGTTCTTACATCAAACTGTCACCATGACATCCAGGGAAGGCGATAAACTGCTGAAAATTGGACAGTGGGGAAAAAACCTCCAAACTGTCAAATTATCTCCAGAGATTTCTAGGAACAAAAGTTGCACTTGGTATATAAATCTGAATTCTAAGAAAATAACAGGGTTTAGGGATTAAGAAAAGATTTTAACACCCAGATAAAATACCTGAAGAGTGAACATAAAGATCCTTTAAAGATAGAGCTTAATTTCTCCAAAGTAACAGATCAGTCTTCTAAAGATCTCAGGTAAGAAAAAAAAAAAATTCAATGTTCTTTATACTTCAGCCAAAGCCCACATCTCCAATGATAACCAACCCTGAAGCATTATGGAAAGAAGTATGAAGCGATTCATCCTGTAAAAAACAATTCTACAATATGAAAATCTCATAGTCATTTCTATTAGGTTAAGAATTATCTGAGTATTGCATCATAGCATAATGACAAAACATAATAAGCCTAGTTAAGCAGAAACATTGATGCTAATTAGAAACAGAATCTCCTAAAAATAAACTCTAACTTTGGTACTTCAGGCATCATCTAACCACAAGGAAAATGTGAAATGTTACAAAAAGAAAAAAAAAAAAAAAAAAAAAAAGGAAAAAGAAACTATCATAGAGATTAAAAGTTCAGAAAACTACCATGAAATGGAAAACTACATTTAGTTATTTCATGGGTATATCAGGCTGATGAGAGGAAAATGCAGTGTGTGGCTAACATAGCAAACAGAAACAGTTTTTAAGCATTTATGAGTTTTCAGACGTCTGATTTTCACTTCAGAAGAGAAGCAATTACAACTATCTTTTATTACTTGCCTTATTTTTCTTAGCAAAGTGTGAAAAGGTCTGAAGAGTTCAGACATATCTTCTGGTTTATGATCCAAGTTTAATGGTCCCTCGGAGTAGACAACAAGGCCACTGTAATTCAAACACATGCATGAACACACACAAAAATGAAAATTTTATTACACAGAGCAACCACTGAATAGTCAGAAAAGCAACTGTACATAAACATTAGGACAATATTTAACTGTGTCTCGTTATCTTATTTTTGTCTTATTCACTCACAGCTAGAATTAGATGCTATTTAAAGTAATAGAAAAAGATCCCCTCCACTCTGTTCCCCTTTCTTAAACATGGCAGAAAAAGCAATGGAAGCATAAAGGGAAGAACACACATTGATTTTATTGCTGCAGCTGAATAAAAAAACCCCACAAAACAAAAAAACCCACAAAGGAAACCTATTAACAAGTACATTGGGGAAGGTCCACTGATTTGAGATATTGCAGATGGCTTTTCCTTTCCAGTCTAAATAATTTCCAGGTAAGGTAGCTGACTCCTGAGCTCCTAGTTTCTTTTACCTCTAAGATAAATATAACCTGGTATTGACATATGGTAAAAAAAGGAAACAGATTTTCTTAATCACATAAAACACATTTTGAAGAAACCATGCTTCTAAATTGTACAAATTTCCCTGGAAATAGATATATTAACAAACTTGAGAGCCTCCAGGTAATTCACTGTAGACACTTCTCAATAGCTCCTCCTGACCAAATCACCACTGTCCAAACCTGTTTGTGTGTCACAGATTAAACAAAATTCACCTTCAGATCTGCTGTCCCACACCATACTGTGTCTTGAGAGTGGATTCCCACCAAGCACCACTCTGCTTAAAACTATTTAATCCTCTGCCCACTCCAAAACCAATATATGTTTCCCAAAGCCAACCCATTCTCAAAGTTGAGATTACATCAGTTTTCCTTTTCCACGGCTGTTTTCCCCTTCCTGTCCCCAGTGTCAGTGCTCTGTTACCCAAGGTACTTCAAAGGCATGTTCCTTTTCCTTAACTCAAATTACATATTGCTACAGAGAGCCATCCAGTATCCAAATCATCCATAACCCTTGGCTAACAGTGTCAAAAGTCTTTTGGTCACCAGTTCTTCCTTAGGAAGCACCCATGTGACCACCAAAGGCTCTCTGAGGCACAGCAGCAAAGCTGATATCACAAGCTATATTAATCCCTCTGAAGTATTAAAAAAACAACCAAGGGTTTAGGGTTTTGAGGGCAGGAACAGGGAAGAGGAGATGAGAGACAGAAGAAGTTGCTTCCTTTGCAAGTCACTTTTTTTTTTTTGGTGGCTTAAGACAAATTATCTTGTTGCCAAGGATACATAATTTTATCTTTTTTTCTATGCCTTCCAAGCTTCAACAAGCAGGCTGCCACAAAGTGAAGCAGTTACTGCTGACTCACGTCTTATGTTGTGCATAAGCAAATGTTACTACTTTGCTCAGTGAAAGCTCAAGGCTGCTGTCCTCAAACTTCTACCTGATGCCAAGCCACTGTTCCTTTGGCTTTCAGGCAGTTTGCTTGCCACAGAATTTAGCTCTCAGAAGAAATTTAAAAAAATAAAATAAGTGAGCTAGAGCACTACAGAAAAAAAAATAAAAAATGAAACGGTTTCTGTATATGTGTAACATTTGAAAGAGCTGTGAATCAAAGCCTGAATATAGCTGTAGCACTGGAAAGAACTAAAAATTGTGTCTTAATATTTCCTACATGGCTTGTGCTTTTTCCAGAAAACACTGTATATGGATGGGGTAGTTATTCTGTGGAGCTTCACATGACAGGGACTTCTTTTCTTATCACTGGATAATTAGGAGCAGTTAAACTTCTTCTCTTTCTCTATCCTTCTTTGTAATTTGGGATAGACAGGAGCTATTTGCCAGAGAGCCCTGGTTTTCCAGTTAGTCATGATGTATTCTCCTTCATTGTGTCTTCCAGCAGCTTCAAACTGAGTTCTCACATTCCTGTTGTTTTCCAATAATCAGATTATTACTGTTATTATTTTTAGAATGACAGTCAGAGACAATATACTATTTAACAGGAACAACAGGCCAGAGGGATTTCCTGAGGAGAAGTGTATTACACTCTGGATTTGAAGTTTTTTATTTCCCTCAATTATCCTACTTATATTAGCTAACTTTAAAACATTCACAATGGTAAAATATTTAAAATATGCTGGCTTTTCTCCAGAGGAGCTGCTGCCTTAGTAAGCCATGAAGACTCATTAAGAAAAATACATCTGACTGTTCAATATTGCAAAAACTGCATGAAGCAAAAACACTGTTATAATTTAGTTGCCTTGAGTGGTCAATACAGGGCACAAATCTACACAAAAGTAGATTAGAACATATATTAATATGTCCCTTCAAGAGAATGAAGCCTAGCTCAACAGTTACAATGCAGTTTGCCACGATTGTTCCTCCTGAATGTTAGAGTCATTGAGAAAAACAAACAAATTTAATTGAAAATTCGTAGTTTTCAAGACGTGTATCCTTAAGTCATCCTATTTTTGAATGTGACAAAATAGGTGCTTTCAAAAAGTATTTCCAACATGACATTGCAAAGACTGATATTCTGAATTCTTAAATTTTGCTGGAGGATGCCTGATCAATTCTTCCTGCCTTCTCTATTTAGAGATCTACCATCTTTCTTTTTTGTCTTGATATTCTTCATTAAACTGGTAATGATTTAGAACAAAACAATCCTCCTCAATTATTTTTAAAGAACGTGAAAGCAAACTCAGGTGAAAGACAGTCCATCAAAATTCTAAACAGAGCTTTTCAAATCTTCAATAAACCTTGAAATGAGGCAGAGCAGAAGAGTAGTTAAAAATTACTCACCATACAATGGCTAATCTTGGAATTGTAAACATTAAAGCTGGTTCATAGTCATCTATCATATCTTGAGTGAGGTATCCAAGCCTTAAGGCTCTAAGCAGAAGAATAAAATTATTTAATAAGACATCAAAGTCTTCAAGAACACATTTCACTAAGGAAAATTTTGAAAAAATTGTTATAAGCCAAACCAAACTGGCAGTATTTAACTCATGTGCTGGTTTTGTACAATCTAAACCAATATATGTAACTGATTGCTTAAGTCTCTGCTATAAAGAAGAAATAGTATAATAAAAATATGAATGCATGAAAAAATCCCTTTAAACACTTAAAGCTTTTATAGTCATTCAAAACCCCATTCAGTTTTATGAAATTTTCTCTATTTACTATTTCACATCAAGCGTCAGCTTGATACTGAAAAGCCACTGGCGCTCACAATTTTTCAAATAGAAACATTTCTAAAGTACTTGGTTTCCTTTTCAAATACAAATTTCTCTAATTATCAAGGTCAATCTCCCCCTTAACTAACAAAAAACCTAAAAAAACCCACCCAAGAATAGCCCAGTTCTACACAGTAACTCTTATTGAAGTGTAATGATTTAATATTTGGGGGAGACTGCATTGTGCTCAAATAACTTCTCAAATGTCTTAACCCCCTTTTAAACTAGACCCCATTTTGTCTGGATTTTTTACTTGGTTATATTTTCCTGGTTTCTTGACAATTTCCAGATTTCACCATAAGTTTCATAACATCCTCAAATTTCTTCTCTGACTTGTTCATATCAGTGCTTAAGCTCACATTGAAAACTGCACATTAGTCCTGCTTTTGGTCTCTAAAAGAATAGAAATAACTTTTTCTTGTTCCTTGTCAGCACTTTCCCAGCCAGAACTGCTGGTGGTGGATGGGACACAACCACAAAGCAAACCCTGGTTGGTGCCAACAGTGGAGGGACACACGGGTGTGTGGCCCATCCTCACTCCTGCTCCTTCCTACAGCCCAGACAGATTTTCCAAAGCTACAAGTAAGAAACCATGTTTTTCCTCTTTCTGGGCAAATACAGAATCCCAGAATGGTCAGGGTTGAAGGGACCACTGGAGATTACCTAGCCCAATCCCCCTGCCAGGCAGTGTCACCTAGAGAAGGTGACACACGAACACATGCAGGTGGGTTTGGAATGTCTGCAGAGAGGGAGACTCCACAGCCTCCACGGGCAGCTGTTCTGCCATCTCAAAGTAGAGAAATTCTTCCCCATGTTGATGTGAACTTCTGTTTCAATTCATGGCCATTACTCGTTGTTCTGTCCCTGGACACCATGGAAGAGTCTGGCACCATCCTCTTGACACCCACCTTTGAGATGTTCGTATGCACTGATCCAATCCCCTCAGCCTTCCCTCCTCTAACCAGGCCCAGCTCCCACAGCCTCTCCTCCTAAGAGATGCTCCACACCCCTCATCATCTTTGTGGCCTCTGCCTGACATGTGTCTGCCATAGGTGAGTATGTGTATGTGTGACTGATGGAAGGTAATTCCTCCTACTTGTGACCTTTTTGAGTTGTAATCCTGTCTCTCAAAATGCCTGGAACACCCCTGACCTTGGTGTCATGTACAGATTGTGGCAGTGTGCTCTGTACTCCCTCATTCCTTAATGAAAGGATTGACCACACCAGAGCCAGGGTCCTACTTCACAGGTTCTCCTAACATGACAGTAAAACCAACACTTATTCTAAGGGCCTTTTACAGTCAACTGGTGTCTAATAATTCTACACAGAACATGATTCATTAATTTTCTTTTAAGAACAGTGCTGCACTGCTTAAAACCACACTTAGGCTGAGTATTTCACATGCTGTTCCCCTCTACTGCCCACCTGCAGACTAGTTAACCTGTCACAAGGGGGGAAAAAAAAACTTGTTCAACACAGTACATTACAAATTGACACTTTTCTTAGCACCTTATACTTCTTGAATTGCTGAATTGATTTCTTTCATCATCGTCCCTTCATCATTTAGAGCCAAAGACCAGTCCTTTGAGATTTTAAAGGATTTTATGAGTTCTTTATGATTATCACTGGAGGTTCACAGGTGATTTGAATCATCTCCCCATGTATTCTTGCATGAAATATCATTAAGTCTTGATGCCTTGAACAGATTTAGCTTATTTAAATGCTTGGTATTCATGTACACATTTATAACTAGGCTTACCAACAATACAGTTATTGTTGGATTATCAACTCTTGTGTCTCATTTTGTATTTTTTTAATGTAGAAAACAAAAAAACACAGGCTTGTGCCTGGCAAGAATACTTAATGCCTTTGAACTTTGAACTTGGATACTCACTACAAAAGCAAAATACCTGGTGTTTTACAATTCTTCAAGATTATAGTTAATGTACTTCTATAAAAACTCAGACAGAATGTAAACACAGAAATTAAGATCTAGTCCTTAACTTACCTCTCCACAGTTTCACAGAACAGTACAATAACCTCTTGCTGTACATAGTATTCTTTTGGAGACTTCACAGGTACCATGGCTGACACATAACTACAAAAATTATAAAATAACATACCACTCTTTCAGACACTTTAACAAGTAACATTATACATACAAGCAAATCTAGGAGAAATCATCTTAGAAACCTAAGATTTGAATTTGTATTTTTTTCAACAGCACTCACTATGAAAACTGTACTGTATAAGAATCTATGAGAAACACAGCCATATTACTTGTTGTAGTGGAATTGTGGCAGTGGAAGTCAGTAGTAATTTAGAAATATTTTAATTATATAGCACATTTATGATATAATTATGACAGCACACTTAGATATCAGAACTCTTTACTGTGAGGCACAGGGCCTTCAAAGGATCTTTACTACCCATCTTAATGGCAGATTAGTTTACTCTGCATTTCCTCAATACAAAAAATCTGAGTTAAACCAAACATTTTATCTATAAATTTTTACCTGAAATTAGATTAGCGAAATTCATTGACCCAGATGAGACAGTTCATGACACTTAAAATTTGGCCTCATTTCTATGTGGAATTACTAGCAAAAGCACTAGCTCAACAAGGTAAGAACCACTGGTAAAAGTTTCTTGGTTTTCTGTCACTGCATTACTTAATTGGTCATTTGTAGAATACAAGTAACACAGAAAGGGAAGAAGTTTGCAAAAGAATGGTAAAGAAAAATGCTTATATAAAGAGTTGGTATTGACAGGCCAAAAACTGCACAGACACTTCCAAGAACCAGTTACTCACTGTCACTGGTGTCTGCACTGAAACCCACACTTAAATTGTGTTTTTAGACACTTTCAATTAAAGCATTTTCAATGTAACAAAATAATGATGCCTTTTCTAATTAGAAACAAATTGCTTGAGTAAAAGAACACAAGAGAATAACAATACTGACGAAGGGCAAGTGGGACACAACAACTCATAGGTTGTTCCCAAGAAATATTAAAAAACACTAAGAAACATGTTCTGCTAAGGGCAGCAGTGCCTGTACTGCATTAGATCCACAGATAATCTTGCCCATTATCTTGTCTGTGGCCAGCACCACAAACATCTAACACACAGGCAGGTAGCTGGTTACACCATGAAGCACAGTGCAAGACTGGTCAATGTGACCTTTGATGCAAAAAGGCATCATGCCAAAAAGCAGTTACTTTTAATTAAGCTCTAAACCTCAAAGTCATTTTTCAATCACAAGTTTTCAAATCAGTGAGTTCCCGAGGTTAATTATGGCTCCTGTAAAAGCACCTCCTCCATCAGAATTCAATTTGTCTTCTTAAATTCACTGGGCACATCTTGCTTGTATCACTAACCCCAAGAGAACAAAACCTCAGCCTCTGGAATATTTATTATTGTTCTTTTCTTTTTAAACATCTCCTATTTGTTGCCTTTTCTCTGACAAAGAAAACATTAAGAGAAGAGATTTATGGTTTCCTTTTGTGTCTTGGAAATTCTCCCTCAAATGCCATATGCTAGTATGCAAATGGGGGATTATCATTTCATTGGAGAGAGCAAATGTTGATTGCTAAAAAGCTATTTAGTTTTCATTATTGCTACACTGGAAGGAAAAATCCAACAATACAACAAATTACTAAGGGATCCAAATACAATGATAAAAAAATTTACATCCTTTTTCCACTCAAAGAATATAGTGTTACAGCCAATTTCCAAAAACAAACAAGCCACAAAACAGCTGCCAAGTAGCCAAGACATGGCTCACAACACATTTATTTCACCTCTTTTACCTTAATTCGAACTCGGCAAAAAGAACATCAAAATGCTTGAGGGAATCTTTCATTTTTTCTGTGTAGAGGTTCAAATCCCTTAAGGCCTGGTCACGAATGATATTTCTGACTTCCTCCAGGCTTCGGGTCAGATCCTTGGCCAAGGGCCTCATTGCCATACTCTCAATTTCACGATTCATAATAATTGAACCAGCAGCCAAACACTATGAAAGATATGAAGAGATAAAATATTAGTTTTTACAAAGTAAAACTACTTTCATACCTAAAAACAAAGCACAAGATGTGCTATTTAATAAGATGTGCTTTTGAACAAGGGCAGTACTTAGTCCCTGTTGGCTGCAAATTATTAAACAAGTAAAGATTTAAGGCTGGTATGTCAAGAGCCAAAAGCTTTCACAGAAAAGGTTAGGGAGCAGTTCAGCCAGGGAGACATGAAAAGAGGAGAAGGCTGAAGTAGAAGAACCACAGTGCTGACACAAGAACTAAAGCTATTCTTTCATCAGTTGGGCAATAAGCATTAGTAGGATAGATCCTCTATGCACACAGAGATTGCTTGCATAAGAGATGGGAATCTAGCAAAACTACAGTCCACAGACTGTTTTGATTTGGGCTAGACAGCTTGATTTTGTAAAATAAATCTATTCCTTATAAAAAGAACAGAAATTCTGCAACTGTGATGTCTTTTACAGCAAAACTGCTAACACACTGGCTACCACAGGGATCCAGTTAGGCCAGTATCCTGCTTCCCACAGAAATCATGATTATATACAAATATCAGGTCACTAACTGATTCTTCCCTTCCAGTGTCTGGAAAGCAACTATTTAAGAGACTACAGGCATTATCCATGGACTCTCTGACCTGCTGACAACGACATTAACAGGAGATTTTTACTGTAACAAAACTAAAACTTTTTAAAAATCTAGCCACTAAAAACAACTGCTGGCTTTATCTTTTACAGATACATTTGGAAGACAATGAGCACCAGTATGAATCACACCTGCTGCATTAATAGAAATCCTTCTATTAACTGAGAATATACAAGGTTGTTCTCAAAGATCAGGGTTTTTTTCCCCCTTTTTTAAATCCCCATTTGCAGCTGTGTCATGCCCCCTCTCCCTGGCATCCTGTGGATGGGAGCCACGCCTCCAACTCCGTAAGAGGGACCTGCAATCCCAGAAAGGATTCTTTCCCAGAAGCCTGATGCATTGATTTGAGGGCACTCAGAGAAGATCATGTTCTTACTTCTTATCAGCCAAAGTAGTATTTGTGGGAAGTATGGATAAAATAAGTGTTACCTGCTGATAGGTATTCTCAATCTGATAACTCAGTGATTGTACTGACAAGGACAAAAGTGTGTACTCATAAAGCTCATACAACCTTCTTGCTACATGAATTTACAGGAGGACAGTGCCTACAGCAGTAGGAGTTTGCATTACATCATCACTGCATATGTTCTTTTCTCTGAAACTAACAGGTCTCTCCAGCCTGATGGTTACACAGTAAAGTTTGATTTGGAAACAGGTTTAGCTTATATAACACAGCAGTGAATAAAACAAGACTGAGGACAGGATTACAAAGCATTGACATACCAAATTAATTTTGTAAATTCTATCTGAGCCTTCTCTGACTCAGAGGAGCCTGCAATTAACAACTGTCAAAGCAAATTTCAGAAACAGAACATATGGAAGCATATTGGACTGAACAAGATGGGAAATCTTCATGGAGAACATGTACTTGAAAAAGAACAGAGAAACTGGTAGAGAAAAAAAAAGGATATTAACAGGAGGTCAAGGATTGCCTCAAATACAGGAAAGGCAGCACTGAAAACAAGATCACAACAGGCTGTTGTGTGGTGGGATGTCTAGACTAATTCTCCATCAAGTCTCAATAAATTCATGGTGCCACCTTAATTCACCTTCAGGCCAGTAAAAGTGAAGAGTTTAACACTAAAGATGCCACAATGGTTTTAGCTTTTCAGCCAAAGACATCAGTACTAATAAATAAATATCTGGCATGTCATAGCCTTTTGTGCTGACACTTCAGGCTTCGGTTGGCTAAAATAATGGAAGCTTATTCACTACAAAAGTTCCTTGTTCCTACAGGTTGCTCTGGAAGCAAGTCCTTGAGAAAAACCAGGTAAGAGAAGGAAAGTGGACTTTGGTGTTCTGCACAGGAACTACTCTATTTTTGGCACACATATGAAACAAGGAAGTTATGTGCAGCAAATGACAGACTACAGTTGCATATTTAGGATGAGTTGTAGCATAACATGTCCATTAAAACAAAGTGACAGCATGCACTTCCATTTGTTGGAGATAAACTTTTGTCCTGATAAAACTTCCTAAGACAATTTATTTGTTTCTAAGATCTTCAAAACACAAGATGGCTTCATAGAAAAAAAAATCACTCATATGCTAACCCACAAAAGAATAGTAATTCTTCACTATAGAATACTGACAGCACACAATTATGAAAATAACCTTGTATGCTGTTAGCCCAACCAAAACCACAGTTAAAGAACCCCATTTTTCTGAGCACCCAACCAGAACAAGTTCTCTTGTTTACTTTGCTCTGTAAATTTTTTTTTTAATCTCTTTCAGAAAAGTCTGAAAAGGTACTTGTGGTTTTATACAACAAAAAAAAGCATCTATAAATCCCAAACAACAGAAGTATGACAAACCTACCTCTGCTCCAAACCAAAGCTGTCCTGCAAGGTTGTCATGGCGTATTTCCTCTGGAAACTTCACACAAAAGTCTCGGTTGGCCCGTTCATGTGGAATGCATTCATCCATGATTTGGTTTATGATGTTCAAAACATTATCCTGAAGCAAAACATAGGATACCATACATACTGTTTGCACAGAAAACATTTTTTCTAACTTTTTAATAGAGTTTATTAGTGAGGTACCAACCAATTAAGATAGAAAATTCAGTATTTAACTCTCATGGTCTTCATACACACAGTGAAAACAGAGGAGAATACTGCACAGAAACAAGAGCAGCAAAGTTCACTCTTTCTAGTTTTCTAGTTTCTCAGATTAGTTGTACTTAACTTTGACTACTTTAATGGGACCTCTGATGAGAAGGCATGACATAAAGAGCTTGTTACCTCCAGCTATCTGTACATATATATACATATATTACATATAAACTACATATCTAGTTTATTTGTACATATCTATACAAATAAACTAGAAGTACAAGTGAATTATACTTCTTCCATTTCCTCTCACCAGCCACACAAATACACACTCCCATTATTCCCAAAAAGAGCACCTGACACGGTACCTTGGAGTTGTTAGAAACTGAGTTATACTGGCACCATTGTGATTGAATATATTTAAACTCAACCTGGTAACCTAAAGCAGTTCACACACCTGAATCCCAAGTGGGCAAGGGCTGGCATACTGACCTACCACCTCATCCCCCAGACACCGAGGAGGATTAGGGGACACCACACAAATTAGAGCCTTAATAACTGCTCTGATCTACCTCTGCACCAGGACAATGATCAAAGACCTATAACCAGTTTCTTGATATGCTGCAAATAATCTGTATTCATTTATTTGAAAAGATAATTTTCACATACCCCTGCTGGGAACCATACAGAATTTGATTAACATAATAAAGGTAGATTGAGAGCAAGAAAAAGGCTGAGTGCTTTCATCAAAGATGTTTTGTCTGTCTTAGGCTTCTTCCGCTGTTTACAGAATTCACATTCTATTTAAAATATTTCTCAAACAAATACAACCACATCTGTCTGTACAAAATTGTTTAACAGACAGAATTGCTTTAAATCTACACTTTGCTGTTTTATTCTCACCTGCATTTAAAAAACAGTAGAAGACAGGAATTTTGAAGAAACCTTCCCCTTTAGTATGTTGCCCATCAAAAAAGACAAAACCTATTTTAGCTAAAAAGAATGATACACATTTTCTGCAATTTCTGCACAGACTGCTACACCTGCTGTTGCCACAAAATAATCTTAACATTAAAGCTGTAATTACAGTTGCCTTCATCCAAAATAAGTTAATAAATTAATGATCAGCAATATTTATTACACACTGGTATAAGGTACTTAATGTGTTAACAACTGAAACACACAATACTTTTTGCAAGGCTGTAATGAGATAATACATTTCATTTCAACAAAGTTGTTACAAACAAACAAACCACCCACCCCATACAGTTAGAATACATGAGTCAATGTAACAATCAACCATCTTTTCTAGAAATAAGACTGAAAATCAAATGTCCTGTAGCCCCTCCAGGGCATCACAACACAGACCATGGCCAGCAGGTATGAGAAGAGACAAGAAAACTAGAATCACTGACACAAAACACCTGATTCTAGAGATGAAATCTCCCCCTCACTCTGCTGGGCCTATTGTACTGCCAGGATCAGTGGGGCACTATAGGATCCCTTAGAATCCAAAGAGATGCCCCTTGTAGGAACTGAGGGAAAAAACAATCTTAAATACTCCCTCGTGTAATTGCAAGGAGAATTAAAGTTCAAATCCTGGAAGAGAACAGAGCAAAGATGCCCACACCCTGCTACAACAGCACCATCCTGAAGAACACTGTCACCACCTCCTCTCTCCAGGACAACAGGGAGTGAGCCAAGCAATCACATCCAAACTGGCATGACACTTTAGGGTCAGAAAAAACAGAATAATAGGAAGTTTCCTATTCTCCTTCCACTTCTTAATTCATGGTATTGAGTATACTTCTCTCACCATTATTTAGCTAAATCTGCCTGGGGATCAAAAGTATTTTGAAAGTAGGTCTCCTAAGAAAAACAACTCCTAACTACCTAGCTCCTAACCCAAAGTTACAGAGCAAAGACTGAAACTGAGGATAAAAACATTTAAATTGTAGAAAGGCATGAGTCACTCATGAAGTATTTCAAATCTGTCATTACTGATCTATTTTGAGACCAGGTGCTTTGCCTGTAGCTCTCACTTTATCACTAGAGCAATACAGGTTGCTCTTTATCATTAGGATGAAAAAGCCAGATTCCTGTTTTCAGAGAATTAATCCAAGTTTGCAAAGGCTTTTTTGCATTGGAGAGATACAGTGGTAAAAAGCAATCTTACCAGTTAAAATTTTACAAAAGTTTCAAGAAATACAGAGAAATATTAAGGCAAGGAACTCTGAGAAGAACACTATTCAAATCTGGTTATATCAGACTTTAAGTAATCCAATTACATTTCATTTTAGGACATGATATTCCAGCTTCTTTTACTAGCCACCCAACTTTAATAAGGGGAACTGCAATTTTTCTCTTACTTTTTTTTTTTTTCTAAAAAGCTACAAAGAGTAAGAGGAAAGGCCATATTGAAAAACTCTCCTCCCTAAATTTTATTTTACTAAAAAGGATTATTTTTTCAATGCAATCTTATTTGACAGCAGCTACAAGACAGATTGAATTTCCCTTACATAATCACCTTTATATATGTGCAAAATTCCTGATTATCAAAGAACATTTTATGCAAATGGAAGAAATAAAGAGGACTCATAGCTGGTAAGCAACTGTTCCATGGTTTTGTTCTGTTTTTCTAATCATTATACCTGTTAAAAAGCACTAAGATACTGTCTATATCATCTCAGGAGATAATTATTACAGGCATCATGAAATTTTACACCTTAATGCACTTAAATATTGCAGCTAAAGGCAAGACAACGCAATGAAGATGAAAATTCGACTTTTTACAATATACTTATGTTTAAGTATACAATTTGTTTCCCACTTAAAAGACATTTAGTATTCTTCCTCATTTCTTCAACATTCCTATAATCTCTAGATGCTTCTGCTCCAGAGCACCCAAAATCTACCAATACAGCTCCATTTATGCCAAACTTTGAGTCAGTTTTTGGTTTTTTTAAAAGTATGTGCAGTACTATTAAGTTAAACCACAAGTAATTAGCATTTTAATATACACTTCCCACTGGAGATAAATCCCAGCAGCTCCATCTCCAGTAGCAGCTGTTTGTACAGAGTTACCTGGCCTCACACAGGCAAGCTGGTCATTCTGTCAGAGAGCTAACTGAAAAAGCCAATTAAAAGATGGCCATCTTTTCCTGCCTGGTCTAGCAGGGATACAGGAAGATTACAGAAAGAACAGTTGATGGGATTGGATATATAACATACAAATACTGAAAGATTTCTTCAAGTAAATTGCTTTTGCTGTTTCAAGATGTGCAATTTCCCAAATTCTCTGTTGTTCTACAGGGTTTATTTTATCGTCCTACAGAAGAAGAAAAACCAAAACAAACCAACAATTCTCGATCACTTCCCTTCCCTCTTCGATTCTTCTTATGACACCCAGAGCAGAGTAACTTACATAAAAAATCTGGAATATTTCTTCTCATAATAATTTCAGATCTCAGCTGCTTTAAAACTGGAAGGATGCCAGCCAATTTAGAGAGACTATCCAATGCATTGTAAGCAAATTAGTCTTTTCTTTAGAAGAGCTTCAAGAAACATTCAATTTATTTAATTACAGTATTCTGCTTTGTAAGCTAATAACGAATGGGTTTGGATACATGGTAGCACTGAAATTTTGCTCTAATTTAAGCAACAGAAATCAATTAGTTGGAATTGAAGTAGTAAATCTTTCATTTGATCCATCTTTCTACATAAAAGCCTCTGGATTTTAATGCCTCCTTTGATGGCTTTATCTGTTATTTTTTGGTTTATCTGCTTACTGGGATGTGCAGAGTTTTGTTTCAGGTGCTCTGTTGAGGCTTTACAGCAGCACAGGCAGCCACTGCAGAGATTCTGCTTTGGGATTTACTCCAAACTCCTCGTTTCCTGGAAAACACAGCCCGGAGTTTCACATAACAGACAGCATTTATATCACATTTTGATAGGGAAGATAATGAGTGGTAGTGAGACAATGTATGTAGGTAGCCACAGCAGAGGACAAAAAGTTGGTTTATTTTTGGCCTATCAGTAATTGGCCATATATTAAATAATCAGAGCATAAAGCTAACATCAACTGCTGCATTAGCTTCCAGAATAGGTACAAAAAAAAAAGCCAAGAAATTAATCTCTTGTACTATGAAATATATGTTTAGATCAGCAAAAGGCAAACTTACATACCCTTTTGTACATGTCCTTGATAAAAGTATGCTTCTCTTCCACAACATTTAGTATGACTTTTAGTAAGAAGAAGCAAGACTTCAAAAGAAGAAATCTTCTGTGCTGTTCAGTATCTCTTCAATAGCCATGTTTTGAATTACCAGCAAAATCTAGCCAAGGCAATATGGGCTGTGATGATATCACCATGAGCTTAACAGATATTTTAGCCTCTTAGTTTAAGTAAGTCCATGACATTTTTTTAATCTTTTCTAGTTTGATGTTAAGTTCCAGGACTACTGCATCATCACATTATGGCAATCAGAAGTCACTGGTGAACACAAATTAATGCCAAAAATAAAGGAAGATTTTATTGTAATTAAAGCAATTAGTGAGTATTCAGGGTTTTATGGGCTACTTTAATAGAAGAAACCAGTAACAAGGTGGTGTACTCTCTGATGTAACAAACAGGTTTTCAATGTACATACACAAGTCCTGGCTTCAGAAGCCACAGAGCTATTTCACATTAGAGATCCCAAGCCCCCCTACAGCTTTCCCTCCAGTCCCATCTTACACAGATCCTAAGGCTGTGCTTCCAGACTCTTTGCCTCATCAGCTGAGTATTTCCCACTGGCAATGTAGCACCACGAAATTGCTTGGGTTGGAAAAGACCTTCCAGATCATCAAGCCACCACTGACCCAGCACTGCCAAGTCCAAGTGCTTAAGTGCCACATCTACACATCCTTTAATCACCTCCAGTGATGGCAACTCAGCCACTGTCTGGGGCAGTCTGTTCCAACACTTGACAAACCTTTTCATGAAGGAAGTTTTCTTAATACCCCATCTAAACCTCCCCTGGCACAACTTGGGGCCATTTCCTCCTATCAATTGTTACTGGGGAGAGGAGCCTGACCCTCACCCAGCTACAAAATCCAGCAGTTGTAGAGAACAATAAGGTCTCCCCTGAGCCTCCTTTTCTCCAGGCTTGTGCTTGGCCACACCACTGCTGGCACAGGCCAGGTGCCATTGTCCTCCTTGGCCACCTGGGCACTCCTGGCTCACGTTCAGCCACTCTCAGCCAGCACCCCCAGGTCCTTTTCCACCGGGCCCTTCCCAGCCACTCTGCCCCAGCCTGTGGCACTGCAGGGGTTGTTGTGACCCAGGGGCAGGACCCAGCACTTGGCCTTGCTGAACCTCAGAGCACTGGGCACACTGATCCAGCCTGTCCAGATCCCCCTGTGGAGCCTTCCTGCCGTCCAAGAGTTCAACTCTTCCACTCAACTTAGTATCATCTGCTAATTGAGGGTGCAACTCATGAAGCTCCACTTCCTAAAAGTAATAGGATATTCCTATGTATGAACCTTGGGGAGCAGCTCCTAGTTTAACCAAGCTCACTATAGAATAATATCAAAATTCATCATGAAAAGGCAACTTGGATATCAAGCAATTTAAGTTCTGTATTGCCCCAGCCCAGAAGCAACAACTCTCAATAAATGCAAGAGGAATCCCCATCCACAGAGGGCAGAATGAAGGAGATGTCATCATGAATTACTGCCATATGCACTTTGCCTTCCCCTACTGCAGAGAAAGCATCCTGCATCCCCAACACAGTCATTGCTGAGTTGGCATGGATCCAGCTTTCTTCCCTATGGTTCTCTGCTGCAAATTAATTCCCTGACTTGCAGTGCACAGCATTTTCATTCCACTCTGTCCATAGTCTTAGATAACAGTCAGTTTCTCAAAATGACCTATTTGATCCATGTGAGCAAGTAGAAACACATGAAAAAACTTGTTAACATGAGAAACTACAGTTTAAGAAGACTACAGTACTAAACATTATTAGAATTCTTTTCTCAAAAAAATAATTTAAATATTAATCACTCCTACATAAGATCAAATATGCAATGTAGAAAGAAAATATAATTCTGTTTAGTTGATGGAATTGTACTGATGGCCCAACTTACAGTCAAGTATTTTGTATTTTATAGCCATTTGCTAATTATTCTATAGTTAGCAGAAGTTTCCAAAAAATTATGAAGAAAAGCTGTTAAAAACTAACATTTAAAAAGACACAATTAATGATTTTATTTACTGATAACAAATGTACAACTCTGCAGATTTGTTTTTTATCCAACTACAACATTCCACTGATCACTTGACATTACAGTGGGAAAAAAGGCAAACCTAAAATCTGTGAACCAAACGAAGCAGACAAAAAACCCCCAACTCTTCTGATACTTATAGGTTACTTAGTGTATTTAGAACAATCATACTCAAATTCATTTGCACTGAAGTACAGTGAAAACATATGAAAGGGCTGACAAGTCTGCCTGCTTGCAAAATAAATGTTAAGAGCTTTCACTCAATGGCAAGCCCAAACAGCAAACAGGTACCTGACACCAACTGTTTGAAGATGTCAGGCAGCACAGGGAAGACATCTGTTAGAGCAATGCAACTCACACAAGTCATCATTACCAGGAGTAATGAAATGACAAATGTTGCCATCAGTTACAAAACAACTGAACTGGAGATGAAACTCTAAAGGAAATACAGTCAAATTTACAAGCTCTATTATGACAGGAAAAAAAGTAAAGTAGATATGTGCATTGTCTCAGATTTGAACTTAATCTTGATATCATCACTTTAAAATGGCTGTTCCCAGTTTTTCTTTTTGTTCTAGACTGGCACTGTCCCCACCAAATTTAAATTGGAAGACATTGTATAAAAGAAAACTATTTTCTTCGAATAAGTCTTAGCTCAATGTCATGCCAGATAACTGGAACAAATTTCTGACTTTCCTCTGCATCAAGTGTCTTAAATACAAACATTATGAGAACTTTATTCTAGAGTCCACCAGCTCTGTTCTGTACTAGTTTAGAAAAAGCTTCAAACACGTCCAGAAGATTACCAGGATTGCCTCCTCACCACACATCAGTGAGGAACACCCAATTGGTTGGATAGAGACCGGTTTTGATTCTTACTTCTTCTCTCTGTTAAAAGGTATCTTTGTCTGCTACAGTTTCTAAACTTTGTGAACATGAAGGTTTCTTTCCATCAACTTCCTCCCTTGATCTCCGTAATTACCCTGCTGTGTCCTTCACTGACCTCTACTAATATAACTAATATAACTAATATAATGTCTCCAGGGCTGCAAATTAAGCAGCCAAGAAAGACTTGTCCATTACTTTAGCTAAAAGTACTCCTGGTTCAATCCACACTGTTTAACCTCTGTATCAATTAACAAAATAACATCAGGAATAGACTGTTGCCAACTTCCACCCAATCATTAGGTTTCAGAACCCAGCAGGGAGTTTCTTTCACTTTTGGCTAATTTGTCTCCTTTAATGAGATCTATTTCTGCCTAATTCTACAAGAAAATGTTCTTCAATGGACAGATGCAATCAAACATGAAAACACTGCACCTCTGAACTGTCTCATTGTTCACAGAGATTATGGCACATACTCCCAGTTTGCTCCTGTCAAGAATGTTAATGACACAATTAGAATTTCATAGATAATTCACTGCCAATCCACTACACTGTCCTCTGAGCTCTTTAACAGCTCTTCACAGGTACCTCCTCCATCAAGGGATACTCTTTGATGCTGACTTTCCTTGTAAAAATTGCTTCTCTTCAGCATGGATACAACAGAATGGCTAAAGCACAGAATGAAAGAGCATGTATTTTTCCCCCTAGAGATTCCTTATTCCCATACCACATCAACTTATCAGATAGTAGGAGACACCTTCAGATAAGATTTTTTTACACCTGAAACAGAAAAGCACTTTTCATTAGAGCCTGGTGTCAGGCCATTGTGCAGTGTCAGCCTTGGGCAGCAAGGCACTGATGTCCCCATCCCAGCCACCCTGCAGTGCCTGTCCCCAGGCCTCAGCAGCACTCTCAGGGCACTGGGGACACCTCACAAGCGATTTAGTGCACACAACCAGAGTAACCAGGATCATTGCACTGCTCAAGTTCACAGACAGACTCCACAAACACGTGCATCAGGACAGCTGAGCAAGTGTTTCCAAGTGTAAAGCTGACCACAGCTTATTGAAACTGGCCTTGGATAAGGATCCAAAACTTCAAAGCTCTCCCAAAGCTGTGCTTTGAGGGGTGCCGTGCTTAAGGGTGGGAATAGGGACAAGAATAAAGTAAATTTGGAACAGAAAACTTTTAAACTGACACTGCCAATGGACCATGGAATAATGCCTAAAGATCTATGTGTGATAATACAGAAATACACATCTGAACAGTTATTTTTATATAAAATCAAAGTTAATTTCTCTTGTTTTTCCATGCTCAACCACATATCCAAGCAATAAAGTTAAGATATTTACTGAAACTAAAATGTTTATAATATTTCTACCAAGTGCCCAAGGGCTTGTTTGAATCAAAGACTGGGCAACCCACATGCACAGCTGCTAAAGCTATCATAGAACTCTGACCAAAACTACTCAAATATACAGAAATATTTCCTTCTGAAATTGCTCTATGCCTTTCCATTAATACAGTTTAAAAGCTCACAGCACTGGTAAATTTAAAGGCCTTTACCTGGTAAGAAAGAAAGAACACAATTAGCATTAAAAATCAATGAAAATTCTGATTCCACTGAGTACAGAATTAATTGAGTTAGCTGAAGCTGTGCAGCTGTAGACAAAAGACAAAGAAAGGCCATTGTGAAATTATACCACAAGTAAAGAGTTATATCCAATAACAGTTCAACTCAAAACCAAGGAGCCCAAACCTTTGGAGATCTCATTCTAAGAGTTTTCAAGCCTCAAATAATTTCTACAATCTGCGTATTTTAAATGAGTGATTTAAAGTTCTCCTAAAAATTTACATCAAGATAATGCTGTTTTCCTGGCTGAGGAATCCTGTCGTAATTTTCATTTCTCAATTATAAAATATGGTATTTGCATTGCAGAATAAGCCAGATAACCACAAATATATTAATTAGATCTACTGAGAAAACTCATCACATTCCAGCTACAGGGTTAAAATATTTTACAGTCAAATTTGCAAAATCCCTATGGAGGAAAATGGTACAAATAATAAACAAGGCTGGCACTTAGGCCAGAGGTTTGTACAAATGTATGAAAATGAAAAATAATTTTTCATACCAGTTATTACATAAGTCAAAAATAAACATGACTCTGAAAGCCTGCTAGAATTCATCTCTGATTATTTATGTCTGTATCAGACCTAAACAGAATAAAAGTGAACAAAAAATATACCAAAAAAGACCTTTTCACAGTATCAGAACAATTCTAAAGCAAAAATTACCAGAACTTAGATCACAAAGGCAGTTTACCTCAGTGCCTCAGCTGCACAAATCAATTCAACAAGCTTTGCAGCCTCAAGATGATCATCATTTAACACCTCTACATGAACTATTACACTGTTTGATTATGAGCACTGTGTACGTGGAATAGCAACAACTCTAACAGCAGTTACAGACACCACAGGGCAATTGAGAAATCAAAGAATACAAATATCTGTTCCTTGGTATTTGAGTAAATAATCTTCAGGCACAGAAACCTTGAGACCTCTAGAGAACTGAAAATGTATTCTCAGGGCAAACCTAAGAATGCATATAGTGTACATCATACATTAGAATCAAGAGCACTACATGTTATGAATTAAATTCTGGGCTTTTCTCAGAAAAATGGAACAGTATAAACATGTAAGAAGTATATAGCTTTATTTCTTCATGGTGTGAAGAACTGTGTACTTGGGGTAATGCTGCTACTGTTCATCTCAACAGTACTTTCAGAACTGTTGAAAAAATGGCACTACTCTAAAAAAATGGAAATCCAGCAGGAGAGAGTAGGTGGTATAAGCAAAAAGGTAAGGAAGCTTTCTTAACTAAGAGCATATTTTCTGCATAATTAATTTCACACAAGTACAGATTTCCCCAAGCCTTTAAAATGCTAAGTTTTTATGAGTACAAGCAGTGGAAAAGCATGCAGTATAAAGCCTCCTATCTGAAGCCTGCTCTCCAACAGCAAATTCATCCTTATCACAAGCTGTTTTCATAACAATCATCCCAAACTTCTTCAAAGCAACACTAGCTGGCTTGCTAATACATGTAATATTTTCACAAATGAATAATTTTTTTTATTACTGTCTTAAAGTGTGCATTATTTTTCACCAAGAACACTCCAGCAGTAAGTTAAGACAAATTCTTTCAAAAGCATAAGCTGGAGGCAGAGGAGAACCAGTGTATCTTTCCTCCAAAAGGAACTTGAAGTTATGAGTGAACTACTTAAGCTTTTCATTTTCTCTGGCTAATTATAAAGTTACAGTGACTGAACAAGCCACTGTAATGGCTAACAATTTATTTTCTTCCCATCACCTTAAACTCCAGCCATTCAATTAGTAGTTCATTGTTAAATTACACACTAATAGTAACAAAAGGGAAATCCGAAATTAATCTGTTCTCTCAAACTCCAAAATATTTTGTAATCCCTCCTTCCAATATGTAAAAGCCCTTACTGTGTCCAATATTTAACATATATAGATATATGTTTAACATACTTAACACCTAAAGGCTTTCATCTAAAGGTGCAGAATAAGGATCCAGCAAGAGGAGCTCCAAGTCTTGGCCCATTCCCAGAGATTTGGCCTCACTGGCATGAGCCAAACCTTGTGGGATGAGTTCTGTGCCCAGAGTGCCCCGTTGGAGGTCCCAGCTCTCCAGGAGGAACAGCAGGGCAGGGGAGGCAGGGGCTGGCACTGTGTGTAAGGCAGGGCTGGAATGCACAGAGCTTCTAGCTGGCAATGGCACGGTTGAGAACCTCTGGGTAAGGACTAAGGGACAAACAAAAGGATTGGGGATGTTGTCCTGGGAAGAAGAAACTAAGGGGAGACCTCAGTGCAGTTACAAGTTCCTCATGAGGGGAAGGGGAGGGGCAGACACTGATCCTTGCTCTGTGGTGAGTGACAGGAGCCAAGGAATGGCCTGAAGTTGTGTCAGGGGAGGTTTAGGTTGGACATCAGGAAAAAAGGTTCTTCCTCCAGAGAAGCTGGGCACTGGAACAGGCTCCCCAGGGCAGTGCTCACAGCACCCAGCCTGATGGAGCTCAAGCAGAGTTTGGACAATGCTCCCAGGACATGGTGTGGCTCTGGGCTGCGTGGGGCCAAGAGTGGGATTTGGTGGTTTGATACTTGTGGGTCCCTTCCAACTCTGCATGCTCCATTCAAGGATTTTGTTTAATGGAAGCTTACTTATGACAACCTGACACATGAGAAAACCAGATTGTGCAGTATTCCACAAAATATTCTTCATAATAATCCGTTATTATGAAATGAATTATTTCTTATTAAAAAACAGGCTTTAACTTTCAAGTATGTTAAGGTCACAATGAAAATTAAATTCCACTGCTAAGAAATAACTTGAAAAAATTACTAACTTGCCTTCTTTGTCTTTCTTATCATACTTCCCCAGAATTAAAGAAAAAAAATAAATAAATGAAAGGGATTTTTCTATATGATTAAGTGAAAAGGCTTCTAGCAGAAAAAAACAGACTTAATCCCCAAGTACAGAAACATCACAAAATAAATAATTTGCACATATTGTTAATCTTGCTAACGTGGTGCTACCATGTGCATATGGGGAAAAGATGGAAAACTGCAGCATATTTAAGTCATGAGACTACATAAACAATTCAGTGGCTGATACTAGAATCTATCCTTCTTTGCAACAGTAAAAAAAAAAAAAAAAAAATTAAAATTTAGCCAATCACACTATAGCAGAGCTGACAGCAATCCTCTGATGGCACTGCTGAAGAGTGTGGAAGAGCTATAAAGCTCCTGATAGTCAGACACGTCACATTACATTAATTCCTACATAACTGGATCTGGTATAGTATCTTACTTCACAAATGCTAGAGAAAAGTCAAGCTTAAAATGACCTGGCTCCATTGTCCTCATTTAGCCTCCAAATGCTCTGGGAATTGTACCATTGTTTCAAGCCCACTGTTAATACTCATTCAAGGTACCAACATGCCAATTATTAGCAATATAAAAACTATGATTGAGGACAAATAATCGTATGTTAAGAAATGAAAAATCATTCTATCTTTTGAAGCTGAGTGTTAGAAGACTCCAATACCTCTGAAATTAAAAGCCTTCTATAGCTGGGCTCTCTTTCACAAAGAAAAAAATGCTGTGTTTTTAAATTTGAATAAAACTTGTGACCAAAAGAAGAAACTTCTAATTGAAGTATGGATAAAATATTCATTTTGCTCTCCTGTTAGCACCTCATGTTTTATATGGATGACTACCCCATCTTCCACCAAAGCCAGTGGTTTTCCACAGGAGTTTGCATGCAATGATTGTGGTCATTATGAGCAGATGGTACAGCGTAACCTTGCATCACAGTCTCTTTAGTAACAACCTATGGCTACCCCAGCATGCACTATGTAATATAATATAATCACATCCCTTTTTCAGTGATAAAAAATTAATTGTGTTTTGTACACAAAGATAAGTTTTCTTTTCATTATTTAGCAACTTGTCAATCCAGATTCAGTTTCACCTTTGTGCATTATTGATTACCACCTGTGTTGTCATTTCATGCTACATCAACTTTTATTTATTTTTAAATATATATAATAAGAAAACTCAAATGTCACACATTTGGGCCTTTCCATTTCCCACTACAAAGAAATCAACACATGCTTTATGACAATTCACTCAGCTCAGTCATCTTTCTCTTCCACCCTGGAAAAGTTACTAAGCAATTGGTAAACCCTGCAACAGCTCAGAGCTCTGTGTGATGATGTTGTGTTGAAAATTTTGTTTGTTTGGAGTTACATTTTTGCTGGCTTCTTGCTTTCCTTTGTTTGGTGTTTTTTTGTGTTACCATTGTTGGTGTCTTGTGGGGTTTTCTTAATTAAATAAAAAACCAACACAGAAATCTGCACGCATACATGGTGTAAGCTGATATCAGAGACAACTGGCTGCTACCCCCATATCAGGCTGAAATTGGTAACCACCTCCTAAAGTTATCAAACATCATCACTGCTTTCTTTGGTCAGGCACAACACAGTACCAGACAAAGAGCTTCCCCCCTTCCAGACCTGTCTTATCCATCCACCTCCCTCTTCAGAAAGCAAATAACATTCTGAAGCTTTTAAGATGTGCAAAAACACATTTCAAAGATAAAGCGTATATATTTTCTTTGTGCATTAAAGTTTTGATTCAACAAGGCCGAGTGCAAGATCCTGCTCCATGCTGGGGAAATGTAGTGGAAGATGCCCATAGTAGGGGATTGGAACTGGGTGAAATTTGAGGTTTCTTCCAATCCAAACTATCCTATGGCTGTGATTTTAACATGTGACAAAGCAGATTCCCTAAGTATGCTCCCAGCAGCACTGTTCACTCCTTCACTCCTTGTCTGCCATATTCAATTTATATCATCTTTCCACACCCCACAGTAACCTCCTTCAGCCTGTAACACATATTCCTTTACATAGAGGGTAACACTTCTTAACTTAGTTCATAGTGATGCTTTCAGTTGTTAAATTGAGCTTGAAGAAATATGGCAATAATAGTTGAAACAAATGGTTTAAACACAGCATTTTTGATAAAATTCACCACATATTTTGTATTGCTACAGAAACTGAGAGACAAGTGATAAAACAACACTGAGATATGATTAGCTTTCTCTAAGGGCTCCAACTCCTCAGCAACATTTACTTATGCTACAGTGGATTACAAAGCTCAGGTTCACAGGTGCTTCTCAGCACTACATGAAGGAGTGACCTATACAGGAGGCAGTCCACTAAAGGTGACATTTTAAAGCCTAATGTTACAGCAAACTGGAATTGCTAAAGCTGAATTGGAAATGCTGGGCTGCCAACTGCAGTAATTCAGGAGGTGCTTCCCAAGAAGGCAAATAGTAGGAAAGGAGTGAAGAACCAGTGTAATGCACTGCCAGTCAATGCAGTGTCCATCACTCCTACCAGGGAGCCAGAAACAGTCATGTCTCACAGATATTATAAATTCCCCATTTTACTATTGTGTGGACCAGTGCAAATGGACAGCACAGCCAGGAAAGTCTATGGTTTGGTTCAGGTCAGTGCCCTGATGGGGCAAATTCCTTCCTCACACACTTCAGCTGATCAAGCAACACACTGCTGAGATATAACCTGCAGGAATAACACTGAAAAACCTTGCTGGAACTGACTCATGTGCTATTCTGAGACCTCAGCACTGCACAGAGAAATAATTCTCAGTGTACTGAAACAGCAAGGAAGAGCTAAGATCCTAAAAACATTCTCATGATATGAAGTACTTATGCACAAGTTTGTTACTGGTGGAGTCCTAACAAATCTCTGCTTTAGAAACAAAGGCATTTTTTACTCTTTACTCTTAAACAAAACAAATGAAGTTTTGTAATATTTAACAATAAACCTAACTCCATTTAAATAGCCGATAAAGTGTTTTAACCAGTTTACCAAGTCAACTAACAAAATATTAATCAATGTGAAAACAGCAGCAATCAAAACAAATTATTTTAGAGAATGATAGTGAATGCATGAGTGAATAATTCAAAAGTGTACATGAGTTACCATCACTTCTCATAAAGTTCAATACTGTTTGATGTTGTGAGTAGCATAGGAAAGGACACCTTGTTATATACCACTAATATAAAAATACTGCAATAATTTGTGTTGCAGGGGAAAAAACCTCAGATGAACGAGCACTGCATATTACTGAAGATTCACTAATGCAGAGATTTTTTTTCTTAAGGAAAAAAGAGTTTTCCTTCTAGAACCATCAATCAAGTTCAATAAACCAAAGTTTGACATTCTACCTACCTTTTGGTTCATTTAAGGAAAACTTACAGAGCTTTTCATCGTGCATTGCAGCACATTTTAGGTATTGTAATCTTAACAGAAACCAGTAGAGAAGTGTTTGATTCTATTGAATAGGTAGTAATCACACAATAAATGCAAAATACTGCATTGATAGATATGTTCTCACAATATTTTACCACTGACATGCAAACAGCAAAGCAAAATGAGGGATGGCATTTTTGTAATAGGCTACCGTAACTGGAAAAGTGTTACATCACATTATTGTGAAAATGAAAAGCCTTGAAAACCATTATCTTACTCATCTTACCACTCTTACTCATGGATTATGCTACTCAGCATCCTGCTGTACAGTCAACCCACACCATTTGAAATCCAAGCCACAAGATGTTCAGAAATCTTGAAAAGTTAATTTACTGTAAAAACTGTGATTCTTACCAGCAGATAGTATGACAAAGCAGAAGATAACATTCAGAGTTGCAGTTCTTTGCTAAGGAAGCATCAGTCTTCAAGACCACAATTCTCTGAACATCCACAGGAACACCACAATGCACCACAACTTCAACTTGCCTTGACTAATACTGTCAGTTTTGTTAAGACAGAAAATTTTAAGTATGTCCACTATTAAGTATTATCATTCTTTAGGCAAAAACCTTCTGGTTTGTCTGAATCTGTTCACACACTACAATAAACTTGGAGATCTTTAATAAAACTACCATAAGTTCAAAGCAGACAAAAAGATTTAAAGCTTGGCTCTTCAGATATGTTAGAGATCCAACATAAAACCCAACCTCTCTCCAAGAAGAATCACAGTTTGTAAGACTTGTTAGCATTAAAAAAAAATCACATTAATTTAAAGGCATTTCCTTTCTCTAGTTGATAAAAATAAAATTTAAAAACATCATCTATTAATCAAGCAGACACTATCAGTGAATGATCTGAAAATAAGCAACCCAGGAACAATGAATTAATTTAAAAAACAGATGCCAGCATAGGACATGGATTTTAGAAACCTTTGTCCCTAGAAAACACTAAAATCTGATAGAAATGCTATGCCTCTGTAAATTTCATGGAGATAAAAATTGGGACTAATCTGGAAATCCTAAAACTAAGGTTTCCATGGAAAAACTAGCACAAAATAGGACAAAAAAATCACGCAAAGACAGAGTCTGGCAAACTATGTTCTGTGGTCACAAAATACTTTTCAAAAGCATTGCACGAAGAGTAAAAGGGCACATTTTTAAAAGGTCTCAGAATTGCATGACTGTTTTTGCAGAAACCAGAGGTATTGTACAGTGCAGCTGTTACCCTACTTTTACATGCACAACCTTCCACCACAACGTTCTGAGCCCAGGGCTGGCTGTTGGTTCTCCATCATTCTCAAACCCCACCACACCTTAGGCTAAAAACAATTTTTCCTCCTACCATGTGATATTTGGTCAGCAAATTAAACCCTACATTTTGAATCCTTACTAAAACGCTGTTCCTGCTCCTGTTTGGAAATTACAGGACAAATTCTTAAAAGAAACAAAAAAACACTGCATTTACACAAAGTACTACAAAATAATTAAGCAAAGCCATTTTTGACATGACAATAATCTGACCTATTCTACAGAACTTTTAAAACTAGAAATTACAAAAATAGCTACATAAAAACCCCTCCATCTTTTCTTTCAGTTCTAACAACAGATTGTTTTAGTAACAGCAATCTGTTTGAGAAATGAAATTACCAGGCATCAGAAGATATTAAGAGTCACAAGGTAGTGAATCACTATAGAACAAACCAAGCAAACTGACCAAGGAGCAATCAGAGTCTGCATTTCCTGCACTCCTACAGGTGAAACATTCAGAGAAACTACTTTTTGAACAGAACAGCTCTTCATGTCTGCCTATACCACAGGAAACATCAGAAAGCCTGTGTGCCTGGAGGGAAACAGGGAATAAATTGTCATTGCCAGGGATAAAATAACCAAGACTTGTCTTGCACAATGATACTGTTAATCCAGCTTTAATATCAGAAAACCTTCTCTGCGATTCTGGAAAGAATTTGACTATACTGTTTGTGGAACATCCACTACTGGAGGTTTTGTAGAAGTCAGATAAATATTTGTGAAGTGTGGTTTAGGTACAGCTGCTCTGTCACACAGAAGACTGAAGTCTTCCTCTGAAGATAACTTTCAATCTATTTTTTTCACTCCAAGTCACTACATTTTTAATTTTTAATAAACTTAGAGCTTCCAGTTTGGTAATCCCTTAAACTCACATTCTTCTCTAGGAACAATACAGTAGGAAATTGGGAAGATATTCAAAGTCGACAGAAGTATTAAATTTGTTTCTGATAGAACAATACATTCACTGTTAACTCTTTCTCTGTAAGCACTCGTCAAAAAGCTGCACTTTTAAAATTTAGTTTTCTTGCAAGCAAACACAGAGCACCTTTTTCCTTTCAACAGACTCAGCTAACCTAATATGAACATTTCCTACAATGATGAGGGCACTTTTCTTGAAACTCCTTTAACATGATTAGTGATGAAATTTTTCCACGTAATGAAGTTTAGTACATTTTACTAGGAGTAACAGGAAGAAATTTCAGCAAGGGTGTATCAAAATACATTCTCTACACTTAACTGCATCATATTTTACTTGGTGGAGATGTAAATATATATTTATCACTATGGTCCTTCCACTTACAATTGTCCTGAAGTGACAGCAAACATTTACTTTTCATAAAGATCCTCATACCACCTGCACATCATATATTTTAGACTTGAACCTACACCAGTTTAAATTATTTTTCTTGGGTATGACTGGGAAATATCAAAGCACTCCTGCAAATATGAAGGGTACAACAAAAGCAGTTTCTTTCTACCTTGAAAGATTTGAATTAGCTAAACACCACATAACCCTCTGAATGTAGTTCATTTACTAATGAAAACCATGTGATTGATGAGGCATGAAAGCTGAGCAGCTACAAATGACATGGCTGTTTTTTGCTGCTTGAAATTTTGAAGTATTTCTCATGTTCTGTAAGCTCTGTATGATTATTTTATATAAACAAAACAAAGTTTACAATGTGCATTCTTATTCAGGGAAAGCATCCACACTCATTAAATGAGATGTACGAAATTTAATTTATGGCTAGTACTTTCAAGAATATACCCATGAAAGCAAGGAAAGGCATGTATCTAAGTAAGGTTTATTTTAAAAAGCTCTGACAATAAAAACTAATTAATTCAAAAAATATTAATGGAACACCTTAAATGTATATAAAAATCCCAGTGAAATCAGGAAATTGCCACTTTGATTACCTGACAGGAGCGAAACTGGTTGACCAGCAGCGTACATCTCTGTGGGTCTTTTCTTCCATCCAAACTGTCCAGTTCAGCTGCTACTTGATTTAGTTCCTCATCAGCATAGTAGNNCCCAAAACTAAAACAACTTCAGCTAGTATTTACTGTGATTTTTCTTGAACATATAAGTCAGATGAACAGTATGGCAGCATGGAAAAGACTGACATTGAGATTATTTACAGACACTTAAAATTATTTTCTACTTTGAAGAAAAAAAAAAACTGTCTCAAAATCATCTCTCACATAATAAATCTGAGACATTACTCAGCTACCATTATCTCCAAAACCACCCTGGCATTCTCACTTCTTGCAGCACAATTATGTGAAGGAGCAAACAACTGAATCAGAAGGTTTGTTTATTAAACAGAAACAGACTTCAGCTCTAGGCAGAACAAGACTAAGTTGCTTTCCAAGTTAAAACAAACGATATCCCGCAAACCTATCAAGCAATGGAATAATCTATCAAGCATCATGGTAATCTTTGCAGCATGGAATGGGCAGGATCCTCCCTTTGAGCATCACAAGAATGAACCCACAGAAGAGAAAGGCACTGAATCTACCAGGGCCAAACAGATGCAAACACTTTACAACACTGATAATAATATCACTAAACCTGGAATTCCAGAGAGAAAACTTTGTCACAAGTCTTTCAGGCAGCAAAGCGGAATCACCACAATGGATTTTTGGACACATTAAAACAAAGCAGCAATTATAATAAAAAGACCAATAAAAAAAGGAATGCCTCCTCAAAAACACTGAGAAATATTAATAGCAAAGGTTTACACCATAAAAGGATTTTTTAAAGCGTTTATAGCTAGGAAACCTGGCTTCAACATCTTAAGTGTAAGCTATCAAAAATCTACACTTTTGAATAATGTCTTCACTATAGCCCTGATATAAAGGTACCCAGGCAGAAGAATAAAGTTTGTGATATATGGTCAGGAAACAAAAATACAAAATGAATGATAATAAGAGGGAGAACATGCAATTGAAGTACTAAATTTTATGCTGTTTAATTCTATATTTCTGTATTTATAGTCAAGCTTAGTAAAGCATTTCTCTAAGCATTCCCTACCCAATTATTTTTATTATTTCTGATTTTTATGTTTTCCTTCAGCATTTATCCACAACCATCAAAACTTTCTAGACAAAGTTAATAAACAAAGATGTAGGAGTATGTGTATGGAATTGTGACAAAGCATGACTGCTGATTTTTAAGCATCTAAATTGCATTGCAGAAGCAAAATAGGCAATTTTTTAATACTGGTCTCAAGCAAAACAAGTATGCCTGANAAAATAGGCAATTTTTTAATACTGGTCTCAAGCAAAACAAGTAAGCCTGAGACATTTAACTCCCACATGGCTGATTTTTTCAACTAAAGGAACAAAAGTTTTAATTGAGTTCTCTCAACTGTGTTATGTTTGGTGTGGATTAGTAGTGTGATCTTTGATTAATTGTGTCAATCATATGTGGTCCCTGGCAAGCTGAAACTGCACGAAACTAAATCTCTTCACAGGGGGCCACTTAAAGCAAATAAAACACAAGTTTACAAATTCAATTTATTGCAGTAGGTAACAGAAAATGAGGGATAGTGCCATGTCCAATGCCAATTTTGATTTTCAGTTCATGCAAATTCAAATAATTTAATTCAAATTCCTTACTATTCTTCAGCAGAATAAGAAT
>WEIU01001653.1:153550-215223 GCA_013389925.1 Aegithalos caudatus | reverse complement strand
ATCATTCCAGCCAGTACCAAGACAGGAACCAGCACACTATGAATTAAAGAAAAAAAACCAAAAACTCCAACCAAACAAAATAACACACATTTAGCCATGTTATATAATAATACACCATTCTTTTATTTTATGAAAGATCACTCACTGAATATTTAATGATTTTTATTAAGTTGCACTCAACAGGCCAGATACCAAAATCAGAAGATGCCTTCCTGTCATTCACAAAGTCAGTATAAAACTGTCCATATGAAAAGGTTGTACTAACTACTGAACTGGTTACATTCTGGCTTTATCCATCAAGTCTGACCAATGAACAAGGACTAGGATTAGGTTAGTTCCATTTATTGCATAAAGAATTCTGATTTGATTTTCCAAAAATGATTTAGGCAGACTATAAGAGAATGTTAAAAAAATCTTAAATTAAGAGATCTGTTAGCTACAGGTTATCAGATAAATAAAAGGTCTGTAGAATTATTTATTGCACGTTATCAGAGGAAAAGATGCTATTCTCACATCTTGTGAACAAGCTTGTAGACCAAAACCAGAAACTATTCCTAAGAAATAGTGACAACTAACAGAGAGGAAAAATTCTAGCACAGATTTCCCAACATGAGACAGAGACCAAAAAATAAACTACCAACAAGAAGCCAGGGTGCCAAAAGACCAATCTCAAACCACACAGTAATTCTGGAATCTAAGAATTACTTTGAAAATCACATTTACAGAAACGAGGGTGGTTCTTAGTGACACATCCTCTTTTTGAAAGAAAATTGCAAGCACTTTTTGCATGATTTTTAACAGCAGCTTTCAAGTATCAATACCACCTCTTTTTGAGTAACATAAAACGTGCGTCATCTTAGAACTGACAGCAGCCCATAATTTGAACATTAAAGGGAATTTCCCCCCCCAGGTTTCCATGATCCTTTGTGAGAAATACAGATTTTGTTCAGGCTTTTTCTTCTACTGAGATCCCAACAGGAATGCAGCCACCACCACCACACAAGAAGACATCATGATCCCAAATAAGCCAAAGAACAGACAGAAGCAAGGGAACCATGCAAATGAGCAAGATCCCAGCTAGTGATAGCACTATCTTCTGAAGCCTGCCAGCTGTCCTCTGGAAAATAATATCCATCATTTTTGAATTGCTGATCTAAAGTCTTCACAACAACAGCTAAAACCCAACATCACTTAAAATAAAGTCCATGGACTTGAAAGGCTCCAGATCTCCCATTGTTCACTGGCACTACTCCAGCACTAAGCATTTGTTGTTTTTTGCCACACACTCAGGAACCCTGACTTGATTCCTGTGGAAAGAAACTATACAGAAAAGCAATAATTATAGGCCTTTGCTGATGGTAAATCCAGACTGCCTTTTGACATGGGAACAAAGTAAACCTACATCCATTGGGGTAACTTTTCAAGGAGCACTTGATAAGTGGTGCATTTTACACAAATACGTGTATTTTATTACACATTGTATGAAACGCCTTCACAATCACAGGACAATATTTGGTAACAGTCCATGTGCAATACTTTTAACTGCTGCAGGGTCCAAATGACACAACCCTTCCTTAGCCAGGAAGGTTAAACATGAACTGCCTGCTCAACCATTCCAATTCTGCTACAGCGCTAACAGCTGAAGTGAAAAGCTTTAGAGAGGCCAACATATTCACATGAGTGGAACTGTCCTGCATCTAACACAGCTTCCTTTATTCCCCCTGTAGTAAGGGAAAGGGTGGTTTTAAATCCTGGACAGTAAGGAGTTAATGCACTGCTATGCCTCAAACACCCATTTCTCACTCAAGTGAGAAAGTTAGAACAGGATGTGCCTGGAAGTGGGGGTTGAGCAAACATAGGGCAGCACCTTTCTGGAGCTATTTTTCCCATTCAGATCCATGGTGAGCACACAAAATAAAGTGGAGAAGCATGGAGGTGGGGTCAAGGAGTGGACAGGACAAATAGAGGGGGCTCAAGATTAGTCAGGACCCCAAAGTACTCCCTCGCTCTTCCCAGGAATTCTCCATCAGAACACTGTAGAGAGCCCACAGTATTGCATGAGACTTGGAGAATCCCCTTCCATGTGAAGGGATCCAGGCATTTCCATGCCAGCTTGAATGTATACAACCTGACAAACTTTTTGTTTTGTGGGCCTCCACTCCCAATGGATCACATCTGTGACCACTACTACAGCAAAACAGGGATCAAGCCACATCACTGGATCCACAGGTGGTGACATCTTTCCTCTCAGCTATCTACTCTTATCCTTTCTTTCTTTCCCTTACATATTTAGTGATATTTTTATACTTTTATAGAAGAGAAACAAAATGCCGACATAGTTTCCACAGCAATTGAATTGTTTTAAAATAAATCTGCCTCATACATACACTGGTCATTCAGTGTCTTTTCACTCTAATTCAGCCCAGGGAATTTATTAACAGGAATCTCAGACTGCCTCACAGGCAGGTTATACCAGTAGTGTGTCTCTAACAAGGAGGGTCCAGTTGTTCTTAGTCTAAATCTGTTGCCTACTGTATTTTCAGGGAAAGGAAAGAGGCACAGGATCAACCTGAAATGTTTCATTCCCCAAAATAAGTGCTGTCATTATCAGACAGTCCCAAATATGAACAATTACTGCATAGCACAAGAATTTAAAAAGGGACTTCCCAAGTGAAAGCACATTCCCTTTAGGATGAGAATCCATGAAAGCTGTAAGTTAGAAACTTGCTTCTATCTGCAGCATACAGAAAATTATGCTTCTGTATTGGAAAACAACTCCTTGTACCAGCTGGCAACGTGGTCTGTGCAAAAGGCAGAATTAGGCCCTAAAAATTCAAATAAAGATATTGATGGGTCAACTCAGTATTTTCAAAACTTAAAAGTGATGTTGCATATAACTAGCTTTTAAGCTAATTAAATTTAACTAAGACTTATATGACATTTTAAGAAGGAAAAAAATATTGTTCAAACGTGACAGGAATTAGGCACAAAGTCCAAAGTTTACTTATTCCCATTATGAAAATGTAACACACAGCAATAGAAACTTAGTCAATTGACAACTTTTTACACCAGTTACAGTTTGCAGTAGTAGATTTAACTGGCAGGCCAGAAATTCCAAAGTCTGAAGGTACTTCTTCAAAAAGGGATACCAGCAAGTAGTTACATCTGCTTATTTTTCACTTCACATATAAGCAAGTGTATTCACATCCTTCCTTTGGACAGGCACTTTGAATTTTTCATTAATTTCCAAATGCTGATAAATAGCAAGAAGAAACAATAATTCTCTAACAAGCAGGTGAGTCAAAAATTCTGGCATTTAACTGTCAGAAGGTTTAGCAGCAAAAATATTTCTTTATACTAAATGAAAAAGGAACTGCTGTTCCAAGTACATAGTTGTATGTGGAGGGGGGGTTGGTTTTGGGTTTTTACTTAGTTTGTGGTATCTGAAGTGCTGTTAAGGAAAAAAAAGGAGAAACATGCCCTCAACAGTCATATTTTGTACAATTAAGTCTTAAACTGGTGTTGCACATGCATAAAAAGAAAAAGGACTCAGAAATAAGACAACAATTGGTAATTGGTCACAAGGATATGTAAAAAAAAGCACTTTGAAAAAAAGCTACAGCCTGGTTAAAGCTTTGCCAGCTGCTCTGTGTTTATCTATAGAATATCATTACACAAGCAAGAAAGACAGGTGAACAGCTTGTTAACACAATAAAATGCTAGCAGCACCTTAAGCAAAAAGACAAACAAAATAAACAAACAAAATAAACAAACAACCCCAGTGAGATAATGATTCATAGGACAACAAAAATCAGGTGGATGAATTTTTCCAATGTTCTCTACATTGGGTGTAATTCCAACCCCTCCAAAAGGAAAATCTTATAATGGTTATGCTGAACTAGAGTACCAAACATCTGAGACTGCCATGCTGTCAGTTTTCACTCATGATAGATTAAGTCAGTGTACATAGTTTCTATTTTTGAGTGTTCATCATACTAATCTGGAAAAGCATGTGCTCAAATCCATATTTTCTGGGGGAAGCACATAAGAGTATGCTGAATACAAATTGCTGAAGCTTTTGGACATCTATTCTGCAGAACAGGAGTGCTCTGCAGCTGAGCCACTGCCTCGACTTCTAGGAAACAACACGGACCCCAGAAGGGAAAGGGATTTTGCTGTAGGGAACTGATGGAGCAGCCACTTCTACCAAGTGAAGAGTGGGTAACCTTCAAGGATGCCTACTCATCCAGCCTATGGCAGGCTATTTTTAACTAGCAAGAAATGAACCTTACCCATATTGCGTCTGTTTTGCTCATGATGGTAACTGGGGAGTAATTTCCCCCTCTTTATCCTGACCCACGAGTTTTTTCACCCTATTTTCTATCCCTGGCCTGTTGTGAATGGGAGTGAGAGAATGGCTGGGTGGGCACCTGGCAGCCAGACAAGGTCAACTCACTCCTCTGAACTTGTAAAACACTTACCCAAAGCCTCCTCCAGCAGCTAATATCTCAGAGTCTGACCTTAAACTAATCAGATTTCATTCTCAGCTGTTGCAGGAATATCAAGTTTAAAGAACAAATATTTACTTAGAAACAAATTCAGCTTGTCAGGATACATACTGAAATATAAAAATCACTCTTTAAATGCTTTTTTTCCCCCAAATGCTTTTATGCAGTTTGATTCAGAGTTGTCTAGATTTTTGTATTTAAACATTACACTAAGCATCTCTTCAAACAAAATTGATCCTGCAGTGCTTTTAGTGATTTGTTACCTATCAAGAGGAAAATAGCCAATTTAGCTCTCTGGGCTTGTTGATCGATTACGTTCAATTGCAGATGTACAGCCCCCACCTCACACAGAGGAATCGTGTGGCATTTGGAAGTGGCACCCAGCAATTTGTCCTGCAGCAATGCAAATCACCCTGCCACACTACATCTTCACAACTTACTGCATTAGAGGATTTCCAACCCACTCTAGTTACGTCTAATGGATGCGTCTAAATATTTGTAACAACTCCTAAATATCTAGGCAAACAATGACCTCTTCTTAGACATGTCTAACATGTTCTTTCGAGTTATGACGTTCCTTTCAGAAACAGACTTATATTCTAAAAAAACCCAACTAAACCAAATAAACAAAGTTCCAACAAGAGGGAAACCTGACCCAGCAAGTTCAAGCCTGCTGACTGTAAAAGTTGCTCCATAGTCCTTCTCAGGTATTAACAGGCATAGCACATTCCTTATTTTTTTCGTGTTCAAAGCACATCTTTATTTTTCTTTGGCTCAGCAAACTTAGGGCGAGTCTGAGGCGTTCCATATCATATTTTAATAAAAGCACCATCATCTGTGTAAAGCTGCTCATACATAACCTCATTTGCCTTGTAGGAGACTTTCAATAAGCTCGAGCTGAACACCTTGACAGATGTTTGGGATTTAACTACCTTGGCATCATATCAGTAGCACAATCAATCATTGCAACAAAAAGATTTCATCAAAACTTTGTTCCGAAGTGCATCTGTTCAAACCTGGTGATGAAAGAAACTGCTCGTACAGCCCTCAGCACAGAAATTCTTCCCAGCTTCTGCCTTCTGACAATAACTTCAAATGAATGTTTGCATAAGCAAATCTTTTGATCTAATTTCCACTATTTCAGCTAAATCACAGAAACAAGCAGCTTTCCAAGTGCCATCAACAGTCACACTCTGTTTCCCACTCTGTTTTCCAGGTAACAGCAAACTTCAGTGGTTGTTTGTCCCAAGTTTACCACAGCACCCATCTGTGGAGATTCACCCATGTCTAACCAGGAAAGCACTCCAGACAGTCCTTGATCTCAAGGATTTAACATCTCTCTTTGCAGAAAGTCCCCACTTCCTTGTAGGCAGAGCCTATTTAAAGTTTTAGGGAACTTTTAGGAACTTCATTGCTTTTAATGACTTGATACTCTGATTAGTATCCTTTTTCCAAGCACACTTGAGCATGAATAGTGGCTTTGAAAATCACCAAAACATGATCAAAAAAGAAAGGGAGAGGAAAGGCACCAGACAGACCAACAGCAGGACTACACAGGACTTTAAACCATGTTTAAAACTTTTGAAGCAGTCCAACAACAACAAAATATATTCAAGTACACAAAAAGCATTTATTTGCTGGAGACAGGAAACTGACTGGATGACAGTGAATGCAGAAGGCTCCCTTGCATCCCTGCTCCCACTCCCTGCTGAATTGAATATTTTTTTCCCTCAGTTAGGCATTCACAGGTCTTTTCAAACAATATCCTCAAGGTCTGTCCTTGGTCTCCTGGTCACGCAGAAAATCTCTCCTGGGAGACAAATAGGTTTGTACAGCTATTCCTGTTTTCTGTGCTAGCTCAGCATACAGTTTGAGTTTGACCACTTCTCATCAGCATGCATGTTAGATAAGCTCTATCAGTCTTCAGCTATTCTCCACCCCAAACTGCTCCTTTTAAATCAAGACAGAGAATGCACAAAAACTAAGCAAAAGTTAAATGCAACCATGAATGCTTTTCAGGCTTATATTCTCTCAATATGAACAGTTCAATAGCCATTTATTGAGAGGAACATTAAAACAAAAAATCCAAACAAAACACAAAACTAACCCTCTAGTCAACACGGATTAGTGATTCATACAAGAATTTAAAAATCACACATTGCTTCTTCTGGCAAGATCAAGTTCCTCTGACCTAGCTGCTGCCTGTTTAGGTACTTATAAAAAGCCAACATAATTATGGCTCTTCCTATTTAATGAATGGACACTTTTCCCACATTCTCAACAACAGCTTTCAGAAAAGTTATTACACATACACTCTATTGCCTATTACCCTTTATTGACCAGCAATATTACTTTCACATAGCTGTTGGTTGTCCCCAAATGCATTCTGCAAACTTCTGGTTGCCAGTATTTCTATAGAATGTTAAATGACAAAAGAGACAAAGACATTAATTGCAGAAGTGATGTTAAAAGGAAATCCATTAGCAGTAATGCTTACTGTAATATTTACAATGCCTTGGAAAGAATATGATTCCAACTAGCTTTCCTTTAGTATATTTGATAATAATATTAAAAAACCAACACTACACTGGAAACACCACAAATAGAAGGAGAAATGGGATGTTTGAAAAACAAAGCTAAAATATTAGCTCATACAAGTAAAAATTCACTTCTATTTCAATGTAAACACTTACTGCAGGCCTTGATCAGCAGACAGTAGAAACCTTTACCTTCCAGCACAGCTGAGTATCTTTTCTACCATCCCTGCACTACACAGGCTGTACATCCCAGTCAGGCTCCAGAAAGGAACACTGACTAGGGACCATACCAAAATCACAGAAAGACTCAAGACACCTCACATGTAATGGGACAAAGAATTCCAGTGCTTCCAAAGCCTTAAGGAAGGACACGTGCTGGAAGAGCTTTAGCTTGTATTTCAATCACATAACAGGTTAAATTGTTCCATTGGTTTCACTGTCAATACTGCCTTTGATACAAGGTTCAGCATAAATGCAGTCTTGGACCAAAACTATTAATTTCTTTTCAGCTGCAAAACAGTGAATATTCTTCCCTAAGCAACATAAAATCCAAGTGTCAAAGGTTTCCTGATGTTTCTGAAATCCAAATTCTTAGTTATTGCCATTAATTACAAGACTGCTCTGAAAACACGGACAGTTGCCTCCAGCCTGACTTACACAGCTTTCTAACCTATAGTCACACATTACTTGCCTGAAATACATGAATTTTCTTTAAAACAGGCAAGAACAACCATAAGCATTCTCCCATTCCTCATTTTTTCCGTCCTCTAGCCTGTTTTGTGTAACAAATGCAAAGTGAAGGTCAGAACCTGGAAGTACTTTCCCACAGTGGTCTTGCCTAAACCAGACACGAATCTCTCCCCCCCAATCAGTATTTTGTTGTTCCATTCCAAGGTTTAAAGATGAGATCTCCACATCCCTCTAGATCTGCCAGAAGCACAATGGTACAATTTCCTTCTTAAGGCAAGAGACACCAGTTCAAGCCTACTGAAATAAAAATCTTTTTTTTGCCCTTTTTTGCTACCTTAGAGACAAAGTGCCTTGCATCTGAATTTAGCTCCAGCTTTTTCTGTTTTGCTCCCTCCAGCAGTGGTTACACCACACCTGAGCCACAGGCCCGCTTGAATTTCCAAAATCCAGTGTGTATGACAAAGGCAAGCCTGCAGACTGAAAATGCCTGCAGAGCCTCAGGGACTACCAATGATGATCTAAAAAAATCTCAATGCATTATTAAACACAAACCTCATACACATGACCCAAGGAACTGTAGAAAAATACTTAAAGGAGACCTGTATTTTACACTTTTGTTGCATCGTGCAAACACAGTCAAAGCAATTAATTGAAAAGTCTTACAGTAAAATGTTTTTGGTTATTCCTTCAAGCAGTTACCTCATCTAGTCAGGCAACGCTTTCCTCATGTACTGAATATTTTACAACTTCTAATGCTATATTCCTTTTCTTTACCAAGTCATAGGTGAAACACAGCATTTCTTTTCAAAGAAAATGTAGTGAAGACTGACAGGGATCTTTTTTAAACTGCATATATTCACACCAATATACTAAAACTCAGACATTTTTGCTATTGGTTTTCCTTGATATATTTTTACATTATTTGTAATTATTAATGATATAGATAGAAAATCATTACAAGATGGGCTAAAAGAGAGTATATCCAATTAAAGTTTCTGTTCAGGAAGACACATTAACTTCAGAGATGATGTTATCACGTGCCAAAATTGTGCTGAAACACAAACACCATTCAAAACCATGACTAATATCCACAATCAAAGTATGTGTTGGGAAATTTTTTTTCATTTACTTTTGTTTATTTATTTGAGAGAAAAAACGGAAGTCCAGAATTTATCAACTGGAAATGACAGGCAAAAGAATATAACTTGGAACTCATGAAGTCTGGGGATATGCATGTATTTTCATGGGCCATCGAAGATTATTTATATTCAGCAAAACACAATTACAATTTTGAAAGGGAGTGAAAATAGAAATGTAAATCAAGTTGGCAGTATATTTCTACTCTCCAAGCAGCTACTGCTTGATTGTGTTACTGCCTACACCAGCCTAAGGACTAGTCAGGACCCAATATAACCTGAGACAAAAAAAGGTCATTATCTACGGGTAAGGGTGTGTGTGTGTGGGGGGTGTGTCTAATTACAGTACGATGGTAAAAGTACTGACTGATTACAACACAGTAACTCCTTATGGGGACATGTATTTATATATTAATTCCACATTCAGCAAAATAATCCGCCAAAAAATGATGGCAAAAATTCTCAGGTGTTACATGAATACAGATTGTTTCAGAAACACCATTCTGAGACAGGCAGCTCCACATCTAAATTACACAAAATCCATGTGTGAAATACATTGATCACTGTTCAATGTGTCACTGAATGCTCTAAGTGCTTCAAGGAGGAAGGCAACAAAAACCTGAAGTACAAGATTTAAAAAAAACACCCAAAAGCACTAAGACAGACCCAAACTCAGTACTAGTATTGAGAACAGAGCAAACATGGGAAACTAGGATATAACTGAAAAGATGGATTTATAAACCCAACACAAATTTTCCTCTTAGAAAAGCATCTTGAAGTTCCATAGTAAACCCAGCCCTTCTCACTTGTAACTTCTGAGCATCAAATCCCAAAGCTAAATTCTAAGGCTGTGATGAATGCAGGCCTCCTGACAAGACAAATCCTAGAGTGCCAGACCTTTTCAGTGCCCAGGTACAGGACAAGCAGTAATAGCCATAAAACAGAACAAAAGTTTCATTTCAACATGAGGAAGAACTTTATGCCGAGGGGGGCAGGGCACTGGAACAGGCTGCCCAGGGAGGTCATGGAGTCTCTGCCTCTTGAGACATTAAAAATCCATCTCAGTCTTATGTTCACCTCCTCTGGGGTGCCCCTGGCAGGGGATGTTCGACTGAATGATCTCCAGAGGTCCCTTCCAACCCTAAAGCATTCTGTGATTCTGTAAATGAAATAATTTGAATTACGAAAATTACATTGATAGCCCTTGTATATATATAATTGAATTAGTAAAGGAAAACTTCAAGAAAGGTATGCAAGTTATTTTATTCCATAAAGGAAAAACTAAATTACCTGTGAAGTAAGACTTGCTAAATTACTAGAAGAGCTACTACAAACATCTTTATTTCCCATGAAATAATTTCATTATGCAAAATATGAAAAACCAGGAGACTGCTAGACTTCCTAATGATTATATATAATGTTTCTTACCACAGAGCTATTTGCATTTGTGAAGCACATACACAGAGAACCTCTCTTAAACGTCCCAAATTTCTGCAAAGGAGCTTAGTGATGCTGTGGTCTACCACCCCACACCCCATCACCATCAGGGGTTTTTTTTGTTTTGTGTTTTGTTCCTCTGTGGTAGCTCGAGTGCCTGTTCCTGCCCAGCTGGACCTGCACTCAGCCCAGTACTCCAGGTGGCCCAACAGAGCCTTGTGATTCCCAAAGGAGAACAAAAGGGAGAAATTTCTCTTAGACTTAATTGCTCTCTGAGCAAATAGTTACATAAAACATGTACAGCACTTAGAGTAAGATATACTCTACGAAAACATTTGAAAAACCCCAAAAATTAGAATTCAAAGAGAAAAGTTCCTCTTCTCTTTATTCTGCTCAGGCCAGCACTGATTCAGAATTCCTCTGCATATATTGTCCTCTGCAACAGATGGGAAAACTCTCCAGCAGAGCAGCGTTACACACTTCAGTAATTAATTGTAGAGGACATGACTCCCATACATTTCACTTTACATGCTGAGGAATTTATTCTGACTTGCAATGGATGACACTCCAATAAGGCCTTGCCTTAGTACCTCACCACAAGCATCGCTCAGTACAGGAGACTGCCATTTGAAAACTGACATTGCCCTTATAGCTAACCCACTCAACCACATCAAGTGCCAAAAAAAAACCCCACTATAATAAAATATTGTCACAGAAACGTACTGTTAACAGCAACTAGAGCAAACCACTTCAAATTACAAAAGCAAGCTTTTCACTCATTCTCTCAAACAACCCAAAATCTCTTTAATGCTAACACAATACATATTTACTGATTCATATACAGGGGGAAAAAAATTGCTGCTTGCAATTGGAGAACTTCACAGAAAGCACCAAACTGACAGATTGGACTGATTTCTGATAATGAACTGATAGAACAGAATGCCTCTCAAAAAGCTGAAATAAAACTTCTTAACTATTTGCTTGTTCTACTTATCTCACATACATAAAACATCTACTTTTTCAGTGGCACCTTGAAAGAGTGGCTACAAAAACAATTCTGAATACATTTCAGGCGAACCTCAGTCACTAATATTCTTTTATTTACTTTGAAGACATATGAATATACATTCTTAGTGAGAAATTAAATATAACTAATATTCCTAAGGTGACAGTTCATGGATTAATATTCCCACATGATTTACTGAGTACTTTCTGAGGTTTCTAAACCCTTACCCAGCCTAAGCAGAAACTCCTCCTAGACTAGAATAACATGCTCTGAGAATTCTTTTTCCCCATTCATAAAATCAGCACAGTTCCTAACTGGGAAGAGAGTCAAAAGTAGCAGTTTTTCAGACTATTTCTCAGATTTGTCTGTCAGCTTGTGCCAAGAAAAATTTCACTTAGGCATAAGCAGCCACAGCACCCCAGAAAGAGAGAGGAAAAAAAGCATAATGAAAGAGTCCAGAGGAAAACCAAAGTTTGGCAGAATCAAATCACAGCCCATTCCCCTGAAAAGTGGGCATTAAGAATCTGGTCCAGCTTCAATGAGTCCCCACCTGTGCAGGAGAAAGGCCCCACAGGAGACCATGAAAACAAAGCAAAAAGCCCAAATCCTGCAAAGACAAAGCATAGTCTGGAACCAACATATCACAGACACTGCCTTCAGAATTTTTCCATTCTGTGCAGCAGATGGCTTAGCTACACCAAGATACTTCTGAAGTACAAGATGTGTTCATTCATGGAAGCTCTTGTTACTTGATTTTCCCATTTGTCCTCTAGGATCAGGCTGCTGAGGCAGCCCTCTGCCAACATGTTATCTCTCCTCAGAAAAATATTAACAGACTGAAGTGGAAAAGCTGACATCATACCTGATGGCTCCAAAATTACACATGGATTAGCAGCCTTGGCTTATCCAAAAAAAAGAACCCAAAAACCAAATAAACAAGAAAGAACGCAAAACCAAAACCAACCAAAAAAAAACCCCCAAACCTACAACAACGAAAAAATACCCTAAGAAACAAATTCACACAGAAAAACAGGTAAAATGTAAAGAACCAAGGCTAATTTTAAGAAAAAATAGTAGTCATGTGCTAGGGGAGAGAGATGTACTGGTTTAGTTGGCCACTGCCATAAGCTTGCCCTGAAAGCTTTGCACCAAGAGAGAACCTAGGAACTGAGATCAAACCAATCAAGATTGAAACACTGGTGGGACAGTGATACAGAGAGAAATGGCAGAGACAAAGAATCTCCTCAAAACAACATCTACTACTGGGACAAAGTTTCTGTCAAATTTTATCCCAATAATTGATGGAAAAACCCTGGATTAAAGCCACGTTCTGCCTGTAATACAGCTTTACTGAATATACTAAACACATTGCAAAAAAACCTAATCCTTACTTGTATATTGGCAATACCTCATTCAAGATAACATCAATGTTCTCTTGCATGAAGCCAAAACCAACAGTTCATGATTATTACTGTGAATTCATCAAGAAACCAGCAATTGCAACATATGTTTGTTTTGATTATAAGAAAGACAGAGAAGTGAAAAGGACACTTCCCATTCTGAGGAGAAAAAATAATCTAGTCAGTGGAATTTAATTACTTGCTCTAAGTGTAAATAGTTTTAGTAGTAACATATTGCAGGATGCATTAATTTGAGTGTATACACAGGATTTATTTCTCCTAATGCCTTGAAATCACTGAGTCTCCCACACATGATGGCAAAACTTACAGTGCAGTAAGTTCAGAGGACTGAGAAGAAAAGAGAAATATGAATTCTCTAAGAGAAAAAAAAGTTTCCACATACAATCAAGTTCATTCTTTTGGTAGTTTGAAATTTTTCTCCTTAAAATAAACATCTAGTAGATTTTCATTAGAATGTACATCACCATAAAAAGCTGTATTATTTTATTATATAAATTTCTGATATGATAGATGCAAAATAATTTTAAAGAAGCAAATGACCCACTAGCCCATCACAGTTCACATCTGCACCAGCAGATATTCAAATACAGCACTAGGGTAGCAAGACATGTCTGAGAATCTTGACATCTGGTTTCTAAGCCCAAAAAAAGCTGTTATGGTTATTTTGGCTCAGTTTAAAAACAAACTACTGAACCTCTGCAGCATACTGGGGAAAAAATGTTTAAAGCTGGTTTATGTGCAAGAGCCTATTATAATGTAGCATTATACATAAGGTTCCCCAGTGACTGCTTCACACAGAAAAGGTTAAATTGCTTAGAGAAACTGTTTTTCAAGATGCTAGGAAATGAACCCATCCTATTTCTTATTGTAAGCCATTGCCATTCAGATATCGTAGCACCCTACCAAGATAAATATGAACTCATTTGCATAGACCCAGGTGAAATTTTGCGTGGTGTAATAACAAACTACAAAGAAATTTCAAAAAAATGCTAATTAGCTTCCACATCCAGCATTCCAGAGCACAGTAAAATAGTTCTGTCTAAGAAATAGCTGCATTCCTGCTCTTTCAGCATTCTGCAGCATATGGATGAACAGCCAGGCTGAAGGCAGACTTTGACAGATTTACTGATTTATATACAAGGGGAAAAAAATTTTGCTGGTTGCCATTGGAAAAGTTCACATAAAGCACCAAACTGACAGATTGAACTGATTTCTGATAATGAACTGATAAAAAAGAATGCCTGTTACAAAGTTGAAATAAAACTTCTTAACTCTTTGCTTATTCTATGTATCTCACATGGACAAAACTGAGTTTTTGCAACATGCTTTTTCAGAGGCACTTTGAAAGAGTGGATATAAAAACAATTCTAAAGACATTTCAGGTGGACATGACAAAAAAGTCTTAACCCCCAAAAAAAAGTGGGCATTCACAGGTTTTATGCCACCACTCATAACTCTTATCTTCCATCTTTTGGCTGTTGGCAAAACAACTAATTTCATTCCAGCTTGGCAATAACCTAAGTCATTAGAGTGTTCAAAGAACTGCTGTGTCCTTTCCTCCAGCTTAATAACCAACCTTAATATAATATTTATATTACTATAGGCTTCATCATGATCTGGCTATGCTGCAGTGCTCCCAAGTCATTCTGAGAAACCATCTCCAGCTTCAAGACTTCAGCTTCACAGCAAGTGTTAAAGGAAAAGCCAGAAGGAAGAACCTCAACAAAGAGAAGGGAAGAACCAGACTGGCTCAGCAGAAAGGCCACCAGCTCCACACTGCTCTTCCTCCCTTGCCCTTCTGCAGCACTGGGTGAATCCCTTGTCTACTTGTGCAGGGGATCAGTTGTGCTGTTGCTCATCTCCTTTTAAGAAATAGATTTTCTTCTGTACAATATGTGAATGTGAAGTCTAAGAACATATTATGTTCAGACCTAGTAAGGCATTTTGCTTTCAGAAGCTGCCTTCTCCTTGTAGGTACAGCCTTCACAATAATTTGTTGCAGAGCAACAATTACTTAGATTTGACTTCTCTGTCAAGTAACTAAGACATGTTACTACTTGAACATTCAACAATGAAGGAGAACAAGCCAGAAAAGACAACTTAAGAGTTGTCACCTCTGCTTTTACCCAAACTTCTCCAGAAAACAAACAAAAATACAATGTCTTATTCCAGCAGCATTTAGCACAGGCTTGGTATCAGATTGGTAGGTTCAATGATAATAAGCAACTTACAGCAACACAGCAAGACAGCAAGTTGCTATCCATTTTCTTTAATCAGGTAGCAACTAGCCTTTTGCTAATTTATAAAGCAGTGCTACCCTTTGACAAGGTAACCCACCTAGCTGATCAAAGGAAGTCAGGTGACAGAACCATTTTGGATTACAGTAAAGCTTTCAGTGCTTCTCTCAGTATCCTTCTGGATAAAATGTCCAACACACAGCTGGATAAAGACACCACGTGATGGACATCTTCATTAATGACCTGGATGCAGGACTGAAGGGATGCTGAGCAAGTTCACAGATGATACAACACTGGGAGGAGCTGTTCTGACTTCCTTGAGGGCAGAGAGGCCCTGCAGAGAGACCTCCACAAATGAGAGCTGGGAAATCACCACCAGTGTGAAGTTCAACTGGGGCAAGTGCTGGATTCTGCACCTGGGATGGAGCAACCCTGGATGTACAGACAGATGGGGAATGAGATCCTGGAGAGCAGTGCCAGGGAAAGGGACCTGGGGGTCCTGGTTGATGGAAAGTTGAACGTGAGCCAGCAGTGCCCTGGCAGCCAGGAGGGACATCCCTGTCCTGGGGACATCAGGCACGGCATGGCCAGGGGGCAAGGGAGGGGATTGACCCCACTCTGCTTGGGGCAGCCTCACCTAAAGTCCCATGTGCTTAATACTTGGCTCTCTCCAGCAAATAATGAAGGATATTAACAAAACTAAGTGTCTGTTCTAGTAAACCAACCTTTATTGGCATCCTCTGCTAAAAGCATACTGAAAGGATGCTGCTGCATATTGTTTACATCAGAGGCAATATAAATAAAAATATTTTTAAATACACAGCAACACTTAAGACAGGTTTTTATTTGCAGGCTAGAAATTGAATTTAAAAAACCCCAAGAAATCAAGACAGATGACTGTAGCATACAAAATAAAGAACCTGTTAAGTCCTTTTTTATTTATATATAAGAAAAAGTCACGATTCAAAGACCATCACACACCAACTCTGAGATAAACCAAAGGCACAAATCATGTTTTAGCAAGGAGAAATCTAACAAGTGACTTCACAGAGAAATGATGCCCTTTCAGCCCAACATCCCTGGAGGCCTCAGTGGTCAGAGGTGGACTGGTACCCTTTAGACCATGAACCAGCAGAAAGCACCACTGTGAGCTGGACACTTCAGTTATTTCACCCCTGGAGCTGAGCAGCACTTCCACAGCTTAGCAGCAATCATGCCAAGTGTTTTGCAGTAGTATTTGTTACATGCTTGAAAGAGCAAAAGAAAAATCATGACTCAGGAAAATGAGATAAGAAGCAGGCTTTCACGGTTAATGTGTGGTAATTTAATGCACAATAATCTCAGTTCATGATCACATATTTGAATTAAAATGAACCTTCAAGACAACAAATATTCTAAGAAATTTGCATTTTTAGCATAGAAACCAATGGAACTCAGAATTGCCACTAAACTGCAGAACTGGAAAATCCCATTTTCCTCACTGTAGGTGAAAAGAGAAAAAAAGTGGACTTATTCTGAGGAATGTGACTATACAGTAGGAATTAAGACAGAGAAAATATTTTGGACAAAACAGTGAGAGAAGTCTTCATACATGTTGGAAAATAAGGTTTTATAGCAGAAAAGGAGCCAAAATCCAAACCTGAAAATGGGAAGTTATAAACTTATTTTCAGATTCATCTAAAGTAATCACTATCCAGCCAAAGTGGAAGCATGGAACCAATCAAATCCACAATTCATCTTTACAACGTGACATACAACTTTTCTTCATTATTTAATCAAAAAAGAAAAAAAGGCATGCCAACAATGTAAGTAATTGAATGAATTGAAGCTTCACAAATAACTTTTTCCTATTTGCAAAAAAAAAAAACAAAACAAAACAAAACCAAAAACAACACAAACTAAACAATCCAGGCTACCTAAAAAACCATGGAACTTCAATTTTTTCTGATGTTCTGCAGCACTGCAATGCCTTTCTCCTTTTTTGAATTTTTCACTAGAGTCAATTTCACAGATGTTCACAGATACACAAGTGTTGATGCAGCATGAGGATTAGAGAAAACACAACCAACAGAACAAGTAAGAAATCCAAACAAGAAGCCTTCATGTTTGTATTGGCTTTCCTTGTTTATACAGAGGTGTTCACATGCCTCTAAGCTAAAGCAGATCCTTTCAATCAAGAATATTTCATGGGAAGCTTTCTTATTCTTTACTCCTTTCATAAAAGCTTGGTTATAAACATCTGTGTGTCACAGTTCTGAACTTTATTACACAAGACCTCTGTTTTTGCTGCAACCATGTCTCTAAGAAACTTACTCACTGATTTCTCATTGAAATAAAATAGCGATTCCACCAAAGGTTGGTCAGTTTTGGGGGAAAAAAAGTACATGATTAAAACATTGCAAATGCTTCCATATCAAGTATTCTGCTTTTTACAAGTACATTATTAAATGGCTGTGTTGGGCAGGTAGGAGCAAAAACCAGTAACTCCAGATACAGTTTTAGGCAGCTGATGTGATATAGATTATAACCTGAAGCACTGCTAGGCTGGTGACATTTTGGTAAGGAACCATGATATAAAGAAGAAGTAAATTGAAAACTATATTGATTAAACTAGAGAAGAGGAAAAAAAAAGGAAACAGAAATGGGGAGATGCCCAAGCAAACAAGAGAACTTGCATCTTCTTAAGTCTTGTAGCTGAGATTTGTAGTATCATTCGATTAGTTTGTTTTCTCTAACTATGTTTCTTTTAGGTTTCTAACTTGTCTTCAAGTGACTGAACACTGCAGTTCTTTAAAAGCATTTTACAAACTTTTTCATTACTCACAGGCTGTACAAAATAGTATAAAAAAATAAGATGAAAAAGCAGGATGGGCCAAAAAATGGATTAAATACGGAAGGGACATCTCCAATTTTAATCCTATTTTAACTTTCAGGTCTGGTGAACGATGAGAAAACTATCAGCTTTGGGCCTGGCAACTGCTTTATCAGTGTCTGCTACCAGCATTAGCACTGAATCCCTCTGTGACTCTGGAACAGTTCAAGTACTTTAACAATATGATTACAGCCTTTAATTTTCGCCTGCAACTGTATGATTAAGTTTAATAAAACTGTGGTCTACACTGTGACTCACATTCTCGTGTCATCATGAACATTTGTTGCATTAGACACCTAACATGCCCATCTCATATGTGGAAAATTAGGGTAACATTTCACTCTCACAGCACTCCCTTAGTGCAAAGCATTGCAATACAGGAGAACATTTTGAGAATAAAGCTGTAAGTGTTTATAAAGCACTTGGAGATTCTTGGATAAAAGATATTATAATTAAAAATTAAATTACTCTAAACTAGTGGGAGGCTTTTTGCACCTTTCCCTAACAGAGCTCACGCCCCCACACACAGCACCACCGCTACAATGCTCCTGCAGAAACAGAATCTAAGATAATTCCAAAGTTCAACCCTGCCAAATCTGAAACTCTTGCAGCTAAGGAAATTCAGCTCTTTCAGGTAACTAAGACTGAAACATACGAACTCTGAAGCTTTCAGCCTTAGTTAAATGCAGGATCAATGTGGTAACCCTTCAGTGAGCTTAAAATGTATTGCTACCATAACTTTTTTATAATTTCAAACAATAAATACCTACAGAAAAAAATATCATGAATAAGCAGTAAGAAAAGTTACTGAGACAGTCAAATAAAAAAATTGTGAGCACCTGTTCACAAGATTTTTCTTATCATCTGGCACTTTTATTACTTGTGAGTCAAGTTAAAAAAGCCCAGAAAGCTTGGCTGAAATACTTTTTCATGTATACAGCAATCATTTCATACAACAGAAGAGCTATATTTCACATTTTAAAGCCCACTACATCTGAAACTCTACACACACATTGTAATGGTCTCTACACTGAAAGTAAAAAGGTTTTAAGGCAAGCACTGACATGAACAATTTATTACACGGCTACCCATATGTATATTATGCTTTGTCCTAAAAACACACAACTCTAAAATGAGACTCTTGGCATTACTAAATGTGGGGAGGACAGCAACAACCCTAACAATAAAAAGTTACACACAACAGCTGTTGCTTAATTTGGAAGCATCAAAAGTTATCCCTTAATTGCTTTTATCACTGAAAGAGGTGTCTGGAAAAAAAGCAACCTCAGAATCAGTTCACTGAAGACCTCACAGACAACTGAAAGTGAATGGGGAAGTTGATCTTCCACATTTTTACTAGAATTACAGAGTGGTTTGAAGAAGACCTTTAAAGGTCACCTAGCCTAATCCCTTTGCAATGAGGGGTGAATATCTTCAACTAGATCAGATTTGCTCAGACCCCATCCAACCTGGCCTACAGTATTTCCAGGAATGGGGGCATGCACAACTTCCCTGGATAACCTGCTCTGTTTCACCACCCTCACAGTATCTATTCCTTATATACAACCTAAATCAAAGCTCTTTTAGCTCAAAGCCATTACCCCTTGTCCTATCACAACAGGCCCTGTTCAAAAGTCTGATCCCACTGTTCCTTAGGCCTCCCTTCTGTACTAAAAAGCTGCAGTGAGGTGGCCCTGGAGCCTTCCTGTCTCCAGACTGAAGAACTCCAGCTCTCTCAGCCTGGCACCACATCAAAGAATGCTCCAGCCTTCTGAGCATCTTTGTGGCCTCCTCTGGACCCCAACAAGTTCCTGTCCTGCCTGTGGTGGGGGCCCTAGAGCTGCACACAGCACCCCAGGGTGGCATCTCTCCCAAGGGCAGGGCAGAAGCTCAAAGCCAGAGCAATGACTTGCAAGCATCATGATACCTAGGAAGTGACAGCTACATAGGGCACACATTTAGGTAATCCCACTGGATACCTGCTTATGAAGCACCCTTCAGTGCCAAGTGTTCATAAATCCATGTTTGACAAGGACAACCAAGAGGCCAAAATTCAGAAAATTCACCCAAGACAGAAGATAATGATTTAAACCAGTCAGGTAATAAGACTTAATCTCATAAAACTGTGGCAGTTCTAACCAGCCTTTTTTCCCCCTCCTATTGAACATCCAAAACTTGCAGAATAACCTTCAGCTTTTACACAGTCAACTTTTGGGCAGACAGTCTCCTTTCTTTTTTATTTGGTTAGGCAAGACAGGACAATTGTCTGTCTTTATAATCTCTATTGACACGAGAAACCTACCCTGAGAACAGCTAAAGCATCCCTTCCCAACAGCCTATTAAATGTTGCATACAACAGGGAAAGTAAGCTGCTGTGCTGAATACAGAACTAAAAAAACCTCAACTAAACCCATATATGTCTTTAACAGTTACATAACATTACATTTCATCTCAAAAAAAAAAACAACAAAAAAACAAAAACACACACAGAAAACAAACAAACAATAAAACACTTCACATAAAAACGTGGCAGATTATACAAATATTTCCCTTCCTTTGCCATCTAAATAGTAAAGACAAGTAGTAGAAAACAGCATTTGTTTCAAAACATGTAGAATTTTGACATATTACCACTTGACAGAATCAAAAACAAGCTGGGTTGGAAGGGATCTTTAAAGGACATCTGGTCCAACCCCCCTGCCGTGGGCAGGGGCATCTTTCACTGGATCTGGTTGCTCAATAGATTTCCCTATTTTAAGCATTAAATTCTCTCCTAGCCTTGACTGGGTCTCATGCTTTTTCAGAGCGTATTATTGCTGCCAGTGGTTGCATAAGAGAATTACTGAGATTTTCAGAAATGCCAGCAGAAGTAAAAAAACATAACCTTAGGAACAAAATAGAAATTCAATTATCTGCAACTATTCCCAGATACAGTATTTTTCACAAGCAACAACCTGGAAATATTTTTAATTTCAAGACCCACCCTCTAGAGCAAAACTCCATTTCAAAAAAAATGTATTGTGTATTTGTACAGCTTCAAATATTTTTAAACATGCAACTCAATTCCTACAACATCCAATAGATAAAAAAAAAACAAGTAATATAAGGGGCCTGGTGCATTTTTAAAGTTCCTTCCATCTTCTGCTTAAAAAAAAAAAAAAAAAAAAAAAAAAAAAAAAAAAAAAAAAAAAAAANAAAAAAAAAAAAAAAGAGAGATCAGTTAGGCTCTGAACTGAGAGTTGTGCTGTGAGTCTGAGGCAGGCCCTGTAGCAGTGAGATTATGTGATTATTTCTGGATGCCGCAGTCATGTGGCTGCACAGCAAAGCTTTTGTGGGAAACATGACACAATCCCCTCGCACTCACACTGCCGGCACCACTCGCCCCAGTGCCTTTCCCTAAACACACCCACAGCGACAGCAGAGGAACAACAGCTCTCCTCTGCAATCTCAACTGGTCAGCGAGTTTTTATTCCCTGTTGCACTAAATCGAGAGGCTCCTCTCTCATTTTTCACTGGGTATCACTTCATGATTATCTACCCTAAAAGGCACCTACCTGGGTATTGCATTTATTCAGTGTTAGTCCTTCTACCAGACAGGTATCATATAGTCTCTCACTGCACTTTTCAGAGAAAACACCAGGCTTGCTACAAATAGTTCAATTACATCTCAAAGACCAACTCATTGTTCAGCTTTATTTAGCTAATTCTGCTTCTCAAGCTGTCTGAAACTCAGACTATTTCCACATTCAAGTGCAACAGTTAAAGCACATATGAAATACCAGCCTCTAGGCAGGACAACCTCTATAAAAACTGAGTACCTTAGATGGTAAATAACAAAGTATTTTTATAATAGAACAGATTGTGGGAATTCATATATTTACCTCCTATCACATGACTCATCACTAGTTTGCTTTTACCTATAAATATAACATACTCACAAGTACATGGAGTACTGGAAAAGATAATGTAATTACCCAACTTCAGGATAATAGGCATTTGACCAGTTAAAAAAAAAAATAAAATCTTGTAATTCAATACTTGCATTGAATTTTTGCATGTGGTATTTTTGCAGCAGTTAAGCAGAAGTACTCCAGAACACCTGGGAAGGAAACTCCTATTCCCAGATTCAAATCAACTCATTTAATGACCTCAGGAGCGAGCTTTCCTCTGTCCATGAACACAGCTGATTCGTTTGCTGTGGGTCTTAAGGCAATCCAAGGGCACAGTTCAACCACAGCCACTTCTGCCCTACTACAAGAAAGTTCCTCAGTTCTGGCTGTACACCCATCAGTGGGTCTCTAGGCTGGAAGTGGAGTCAGGAGGGATTTACAAACTGTAATTCTAGCACAGAACTTATATTCCATCCTTTGCCAATTCCTGCAATAAAAGTTTATCATATTGGCAAGATCTGTTCTTTGCCCTGTTTCTGTGAGCCAAACTGGCGGCCATCTGCACTGCACCAGCTCATCTTTCCCTGAAAACCTCCCCAAACTTCTTACAAGTTTTTTTTTTTTCTGATATTTGTTAAAACCACAAGGTGTGTGATTTTATTCCATCACAGACAACATCCCCAGGACATCAAGGCTTTGCTGGTGTACCTGGCTGAACTCAGTGCTTGTCTGCATGCAGAAGCTCAGAATAGCACAGGGGTGAAGCAGGGTTTAATGCACACTCCACTACAGCTGAACACCTTACAAGTAATTCAGTTTTTTTTCCTTGGTAAGACACTAAATGAGCCAAGCTGTAACATGCAGTTCGTTAATGACTTCAAAAGCTAAAACCTCTCAAGTTAAAAATATCCAACAAAAAGCACTTTATTATTTTGACCTGTTTACAATAAACCACAAAGTAATAAAAATATTTTTAAAACAGACTCATGCAGTTTAGGAAACACTTTTTTCCCAGTAAGCTGAAAATAATACTTGAGAGGGGAAGAGAAAAAAAGAGGTAGGACGAAAATCAAGACTGCTGCATTTTAAGAGAAGTGACTACTTCTATTGATGTGTTGTTAAATATAAAGGTTCCCTTAACATTCTTAGGATGGACTGTGTTCTTAAATCTAAAATTTTTCATATGTTTTGTAACTGATCCCCGCATTATCTTAATTCTTACACCTTCTAAGATTTTTCTCCCACTATAATTACATGAGCAAACTAAAGCTTCTTTACATCGCTTCCTTACTTGCTGCTAGTACCTTCCTAAGGTGTCAAATAGAGTTTAGGTATTTACTGTGCATTTCAAAGGCTTTCAACTTAGAGTACAACATCCAAATCCACTGACATGACATTCTGTAAAACTCATTCTGAACTGAAATACAAATTTGAAGATACAGCCTCTCAAAGCAGGTCACCATTGAGTCTCAGGCAGAACTCTTCAAGAGAGGAAGAACTAATGCTGACTGATGGCATAAATACCATTTTGAAAGAGAAAGACAAAGAGCAGGTGGGACAATCTACTGAACAATCTAAGCTATTTTTTAGGGCCAGTTATTAAGATTCGTCTCAACATCCTATGGTGCTCTCATACAAACCTTGAAAAAAATAATTACAGCATTAATAAATCTGCCAGAGATTACAGATTGAGAAGTGAATTTTTTTCATCAATACGTAAAAAGTATCAATAGTAAACAGCTGAAACAGATGAAAAAATGTTTATGGTGTTGTTTAGCTATTATGGACTCATTTGATGAGCTAATCAGTTCTGTATGTCTCTCAGCCCTTCCCACAGCTCATCAGAGCCCTGTAACAGCCCTGTTTGCCAGCCAGTAACAGCCAGTACAAAACTAAACCAAACAAGTTATTTCAGACTTCCTTTTCTCAGTTTCAGTAATTTGTCTTGACTTTGCCAGATTAATTCAGCTATTTAATTCCTGGACTTCATGGCTATAGAACTGCATTTACATCTTGTAAACATACAATTTAACATCACTGAGTGTCTCCAATTATGCTGATATGTAGCAATATGATACAAGTTTCCCAAGTAAAAACTGATGAAGCTGCATCTGGTTCATTTTAAAGGGAATTTGAACAGAACACTAAAATGTATCAAGTATCCTATTTATCTCAGGTGTTAAGGTACTGAATGAAGATGAACTGCCTTCTGCATTAAACATTTATCTGATGACCTAGTAATTTTATTTACTGTTGAATCTGCTCACCAAATTTAACTTTTAATTTTCCCATATTAAAGTAGAAGGTATGAAACATGTGCTTATAGCTTAATGCATTTGCTTACTCATGCAAAAGGGCTCTACAGTCAGAGTATATGAACTTGCTCACAAGACAAAGTCTGTAACTAATAATTCCCTACACTGACAAGTCAATACAGCAATCTTCCATTCTGTAACTCTCACTCTGTAAATACAGATTACAAAGACACAGCATTCTAAAGAAATGAACTCTAAATCCTCAAGCACAGCCTCTCCAATAGTTTGTTTACTCATTCAGCTGAGCACAAAACAGTCTGACAGTCACCAAGTGACATCTGCTCACTACATAAACCCTTTCAAAAAGCAACAGGAGATACCACTAGCACCAACTCCCTCTGAAGAAACCAAAACATACTGAAACCAAACAAACAAGCCTCACTTCATTGTTTTCTTTCCAGAGAACTTAGTTTAAAAGCCTGTCTTACCTTCAACACCACCACCTGATCAGGGCTGGGGAGCACGAAACAAGTGATCACCCATACTGGTTTCTATCCCATGCATCCTAACCAGCTACACCAACCCCCTAAGCATGCTTAAATATCCTTTATCTTACAAGTCTCCTGGTAAATCCCTGCCTGGGAGCAGCAGACTACATCATCTTACTTCATAGAACACGTCTGGCCTCACATTCGTCCTTAACTTGCTTTTTGAGCCTATTCAGTGCCAGTTGTGAGGGAGTTTGAAGTCAGTTGATTCCAGACAGCTGCTGAACACCCACCTGGCATTAAACCCACTACCCTCTCCCATGGGATCAAGTGAGAAAGGGGAGAAAGGTAAAAAGACCCATGGATCAAGATGATGACAGTTTAATAACAGCATTAAAGGAATTCATTCACTATCTTGAATAGATGTCCAGCACCTTCCTGGGAAGGGGAACCTCAGCACAGCTAACACTTGGCTGTGAGGACAAGTATCATAGCCAGAAACATTCTCTTCCTTGCTCCTCTTTTCCCTGAGCTTCCACTAGTGAGCACAGCATCCTATGGCATAGCATATAACATCCCTTTGGTCAGCTGAGGTCTGTTTTCCTGGCTGTGTCTCCTCACAACCTAGGGCCAGCACTGTTTTAGTCACCAGTGTGAGACACAACCACACAACTGAGCACACAGAAAACTTTGTAACACCAACCCCCAGCCAGACCCAGCACAGTTATTATGAGATTTCTCTGAGATCCCTACTGGAAGACTTTTCTTCAGTCCCAAGATCTTGGCTACAAAATGACTTCTCATTACTATCCCAAAAAAACAAAAAGAACAAGATGGGGACCTTTAAAAGGGTCTCTCCATCTTTACAGGTATTTTCAGACTATTTTAGCATGTTCATTATATGCAAATTTCTTAGCTAGAAGTCAATGACAGGTTCTGGAAGTCACTCAGTGTCCTGCACACCAAAGACCAGAGGACCATGAATAGCAGAGGCAGACATGGAGCAACCTATGACTTGCAACATTAGAATGCTGTGTCTTTGTAATTTGTTGGAGGAGCTGTTGCTTGGTTAGCTTTAAAAAAAACAAAACACTGTATAGCAAATTCGTCACAAGACAAATAGGCATTACTAGGCAGAAAGCAGAAGAGGAATAGGAATGCATACCTTTTTCTATTTTCCTTTTTAAAAAAAATCTTAATGCTTCTTCTTTGGGCAGCAAGGGTACCCCAAATGTGTATTAATCTGGTTGCTCTGGTGCTCATTGGTGCTGCACTCAAAATGCTGAACGCAGTTTGCACGAGCATTTCTTGGCAGGAGGAGGTAAATATTTGATAGTCTGATGCAGAGTCAGTCTTACTTGGTTAAGCACAGGTTACTCAAAACCATTTTGTTATTCACATTCAATTACCCTGAATGCAGTTCCTGTCTCTAAGGACCTGTTGAATAGCAGATAGTCTAAACTTGTGTTCAGTATTGAAGCCATGAGTTAATGCTTGCTTCATGAGAGAAGAAATGCAGAGAATCAACCATCTGTAACATTCAAATTCAGAGTTTTGCATACATTTTAAAGAGTCACCTTATTGCGACTGTCTCCATAGGTTAATACAAAAAATTAAAATTAAAACTTGGAAGACTTTAGACACCATCTATGATCAGAATGAATGAACATTTTACTACAAATTCAAATTTCAAATGAGTCACACTGTCTATTGCTAATATTCAAGTTAAACCACAATATTTACATTCAAGATTTTGCATCAGCTTCCATATAGCTAATTCTCAGGATTTTAATTAAAGTGGTTTTGGAAGAGAATTCTTCAAACCAAACTGACAATTATCTGCTACAATAACTAACCAACTTTAGGCAGGTTTCCTTATGATAGACACTAAAGGTGATGAAAAAGCAGAGATTCCTGCTTTTTTATAATTTACCTTTGCATCTTTTGTTTTCTTCCACAGAACTGTGAAACTTCAAAGAAGACAAACTGTAAGATGATAGGACATCATTCTAAATAAACTTTGTCAGGATGCTTTTTCTTTGTTAAATTCTGCTTAGCTAATGACAGCCTATTCCTCACCATTTCTTCCTTAAGCCATTACCACAATAAAACTTGGTGACATTTAGCACCAAGGAAACCCATCTGCTAACACACGGACAGCTAGTATCTTTGACAGCCTAATTTTCACCAAGGACAGGAGAAGAAATGATCTCTTGCTAACACTACATCTATCACAAATGAGATCAGCCTGTGCTTTTCATTATTCAACATGGATTACATTTGGAAAGGAAAATGTACTGCTGCATTAATACATCTCACTGTGCAAAACATCATTTGCAGTTGTACAAATTTGAAGGCAGAAAAGGACATAAGGGAAAGGGATTTCTTTAGGGAAATCAGGAAATGACTGAAGGATGACTCAAACTGATGAACTCAGATTTGTAACTTTTTTCTTATGTATAAATTAGATTTTTAACTTTCTTCTTACATATAAATCAGAATAGACAATTCAGATTTCAGTTGTATGTTTAAATATCTGGAAGAGATGAAGATAAAAACCTGGAAGAGATGAAGACATACACTGTAGTCTGTAACAACTGGTCATCATCCTAGCACTGTATGTTTACAAACTCCAAAAGTAACTATAAAGGTTACAGTCAAAAAAACAAATCTTCACAGAAGTGATAGCAAAGCCCCAGAGCTGAGTTTGTATATACAAAGATAAGAGCTATGTAAATTCCATATGGTTCTATAGAGAAAACAAAAAAACATATTAAGAAGTGAAAGAAAATAGATCTATTGCACATTCTGTCATACTGCTACCATAGGAGGCTGAGCACCCCCATCCTGCTTCTCCCAGCTCTGGGGCAGGGGCAGTGCCAAGCTCCCCTTCACATCCACTGAGTATCCTGTGACTCCCACAACAACATCACATGCATTAAGAACAAAACCAAAACCCCAAAAAACACCAAAATAAAACCAACAAAAACAAAAAACCACATAAGACACCAACAAATCTAGCAAACACAAAAGGATGAAAGATTTCACATTTCCCTTCTCAGCTCCATGTATAGATCCCTGAGCACATTTACAAGGAATGTGTTAACTGAATAAATTTATTCATGTTACCATAGATTTTAGAATAGTTATGATTTAGGAAGCAAGATTTTCTTTCCCCTCATGCATCAATACCATTATTACCATACTTCAATTACAAAATTATCTGCAGCTCATTTTCAAGGTATCAGGTGTTCAGTATTTGAGAATACTGACCTAAGTCTTGGTTATATTGAAACAGGAACAAATAACATACTATTAAAAGTATGGTCATACAGAAAGAGGCTATTTCAGCACAAGTATGTGATTAACAGTATGTGATTAATTATTTTGTTTGCATGCTGCTGTATCCTGTGGCCTCTGCATAAGTTGCTGCTGAACTTCCAGATCACCCTTTAGTAAGTTTAACCCTGCATTTCAATGCACTGTGCCAGAACTCATAACAAGGCAAGCAAAAATACTGAATACTGTGCTGATTTATAAATCAGTTCTTCATGGACAACAGTGGCAATAAAAAGCCCACTATGAAAACTGATGTGCAGATAAATGCATTTTAAAAAGCCCAAATAGCTTTAAATCCCCTTTAAAGGGACCACAGACAACACAAGTTCATATTACTCAGTTTAGTTCAACTTCAGAATCATCCTTCATGCCTATTCACAAGAAAAAACCTAAATAAAGAATGGTTGAGATTTCTTCTGTCTTTTTTTCTTACAGGCTCAGTAGACACTAAAGAACACAAAGCACTTTTACACAAAATCCCTATACCTCTTTTCATGGAAAAATATCTAAGAGAAAGGGTAACTCCAGAACACATGATGTATTCAAGTAGCATACAGAAGGGAATAAAAACAAAACCAAACTAACTTCTGATGAAAGTATTTTCTGATCTCTTGGAGACTCTGTACTTATATTTGCTTAAACGCTCTGGTCCTTTTTCAGTCTTGACAAGAGACTTGTTTTAGTGGCTGACACTCCACAAAACGCCCCCAGAAAAAAGGATATGTATCAGGATGGTAAATGTCATTAAAGTAAAATAGAAGGATGAGAGAGAAAACAGCAAAGTATTTCTAGCCAATTTTGGTACTAAATTGTTCAAGTGAAATTTTCCATTCTTCAAGTCATCAACTGTTTTGAATTCCTCCTTAGACATCTTATCCCTTCTCTCATACAACAGCTTCTCTAGATGAGCAAAATACAAAAGGTTAAGAAGAAATTTAGTATCCTTAGTGTCCTGAAAATACTTTGATATAAAATTTAAAAAAAAAAAAAAAGCAACAAAAAACACGCTGTCCTATTTGGAATTTCCTTTAGTCCACCAAAAACCAGAGTTCTTACTACCAATTTGAAATTATCTTTATGTCAATATGGTATAGAACAGTAGACTTGACCAATTTTTAAACAAATATACTCTAGGCTTGTATTTCCAAAGTTATAATTACATGAAATACTGACAATTTTTAAGACTGGCATCACTGTCAGACTTGATTTATATTCCAAAATTCTCCTAGTAGCTATGGGCATACAAATCATTTTACTTATTCAAATACGTACATTAATCTGGAATTATATGAATTAAGCATAGGGAATATATGACAATCAGCTGCAGGTCCAAATCAAGGATATTCAATGTTGTTGCTCAATTTTGTGATCTCTGTAAGACACACGTTCCTCACTGAAGAGTTAAATATTCTCCTGTCTCATATTCTTACATAATTACCAGATAACAATTACCAGAGTTTATTAGAATTTGTGTTTTTTTCTAAATGTACTTTTAAACTAGCAAATGCTGACACTGATTTTTTTGTGCATGTTCTCACTGAATAGCATGTCAAATATGCCATTTGAGCTTTTAAATTTTTAGCCTTACAGTTTAAATTACTGGCCTTCAAAAGCCTCCATGTGGATTTATAAGTGCTGTCTGAAGAATTCACTTGAGCAGCTTTAAAATACTCAGAAGGAGACAGCACAACATCTGTCCCTGACAAGCTGCTGAAAACCAGGCAGGAAGCCAGCACTCCCCAAAGTTCCAGCCCAGCAAAATCAGGCAGTCTTGAACAGCTGCAAAGCAAGAACTGCTTTTAACATTCAATCAAAGAAATCAAAGCTTGTGCTAAGCATGCAGCAGTTGTTCCTTGAAGTTAACCAGAGAAATGAGAGGTGCAGCTTAACTGGCCCATATCAATGTATTACAGCTTATTACTTTTTTACTGATTAAGTTGTGGTTTTTAAAATTACATTAGATTTAAAATACAGGGAAGGCTTCACTGCTTTACAAAACTAAATAAATCCCCCTCTGAGGATTTTTCTATGCAAATTCACAGGAGAAAATTGAGGGAACAGAAAAGTAGAAGAGAAACACCACAAATTAGACTTAGGATGCTTGTGTTCATTAGGTTCATGTCCCAAGCCTTCCCATAGATTTCAACTGTCTTTCAGGGGTTTTGTTTTCCTCTTAAGAAAACAAGAATAAAAATTGTAACAATGAAAACTACAGAACAGATAGAGTGAAAAATGGTCAAATGGAGATAAGCAGAGGTCCAAAGAGGTAAAAATAAAGAAATGGACTGGAAATCCTGAAAGTGGAATTCCAGAAGGAAATTCTAAGAGATGCTTAACTCCTGCTGAAAGCAAAAAGATAAAAATGAACAAACAAGAAAAGCAGTGGGTTTTATTACTTAAAAGAATGTTAATGTTTCAAGAAGAGAATAGAAGCATCAACTCTTTCAAGATCAAAAAGAAAACTCAAAAGGCTTTTTCGAGCAATAATCAACAAGTAACATGGGTTTGAACATGTTGAATTAAAAAAAAATCTTAACACAAATTCTTGAGCTACAAAATACATCTTGAGCAAAATTTCACCTAAACACACGCAGTCCCATGTTCTGAGTTATTCAAAAGTGTTCATGTATACACTTTTTATTCTGTATAATAGATTTACCAACAGTTTTCCTTTTTCTGCCTTCTTCCAGAAGGCTATTAAATCATGCAGGACTGAAGTCAAGGAAAAAAAAAATTTAAGTCACACAAGGTTCAACTGCCTTCTGGTTTTATGCACGATATTACATATTAGGCAGCACAAGAGTCAAGGGATGATGCACAGGAAAGGCTCAGGGTCACTGGGATTCCCAGTGGAGCTGCCACAGTACAGGTGAGCCTGGCCCAGGGCTGGCCCCACACAGGGGCAGGGAGAAGCAGCCAGCACAGCCAAACAGGAGGGCAAGGCAGAATCCACCTGAGTGACCCTGAGATCCAAACTGCAGGGCATGGGGACACTGCAAATTTACAAACCCCAGTCTGTGGAAGAAGCTCACCCTGGGAAGAGCAGAGGGAGGAACTGAAGACCCCTGGGCTGCTGACAAGTGCAGTGAACTTTAATTACTAGAACTTTAATTACTAGAACCATATAATAAAGTACTTTTCAGACACACATCCTGACTTCCTATTTACTTCCTGGTGCTTTCCAAGCACTGACAGAGCCCTGTCCCATGACTTGTCTGTGCTGCAGTAAGAAGGTGAAGTGAGGTTTTCAAACTGGTGCTTCCAAAATGCAAATGCCTAGTGACAGGCAGCATGCTCAGAAGAAACCTGTATGGAGTAATTCCCTTCCCCATCAATCTAAAACAACTCAAGCATCATCCTTCAAAAAACATACAAGCCCACCAACTTCTGTTGCTCTTTTCTGTTCTTGTTACCTTTTATTTACGATTATGAGATACTTAGAAGTCTGCTTCACTGTTGTTCTGAATATACTTCCTTGGTTTTACTTTCATCATGAAAGTCTGTGATTGAAAATTTCATACCCACTCTTGTCTGGGTAGCTGAGTAAATGAAAACTTGCTGAATATTACTTATACTATTTAAAATATAAAAGGAGAGGCTTGTCCAAGCTTACTGACAGCTTGAAGAAATGTAGAACTACTAGACAATCAGAGCAACACAGGAATGATTTCGCATTAAATATAAGAATCATCTGATTTAACTTGTGGCTGCCATGCAATAATGTCCTGGAGAATAGCTCCCTGAACATCATTCACCTTCAAGTCCAATTACATGTCTTAAAGTGCCATGGGAAACAACACAGCCTTGAAACGCCACAGTGAAAATAAAAATAGCATCCATAGCTTTCCCTCTAATATAGCAAATATTGACAAACTAATTTTTTCCATTATTCTTCACAGGTTTGCACTTAATCTATTTTTTAACTTCAGTTGCTCTAGGAGCCAGGCCTATACCAATGCTGAGAAAGAACTGAAGTCACAACAGGCAGCCTTCAATCCAGCTCAGAGAAAACACAAGCTAAAATGTTCTTAAAAATACCCCAGAATTAATACCAGAAGCTTCTTTGGTAAAGTAAGGTTTAAATAGCACATTTTCCTCCACTGGCAGCTACATACAATGTGATACTCCAACTGTACATACAATGTATGACTTTTTTCATTTAGCTCTAAGTAAAATTACAATAAACATTATGTTATAAGTTGCTTTAGAAAGTTGCAATTAGACTATTCAAACACCATACTAAAGCAACATAATTGAAATACTGAATTCCACAAAACCAGTAAATTTCACAAATAATAGCTCATCTAAGATTAGAAAAGGGGACTCTTTCTCCAGCCCAGCTAGCTGCTGGTTTAGAAATTCTGTATCAGATTTTCAGGGACTAGTGGAAGGAGTGACTGAGTGAATAAACAGAAACCACAGAGAAATATTTGGAAGACATTTCTCATGTAAAAACACAGGTGTGGCACAAGGGATAAGGACACTTGGGATCAATGGTCTGCAATGTACACAGAGAGCTCACACTCAGCTGCTTTGCTACCTTTACATTTAGGCTTTATGAGTAAAATGCTGATTAGTCAAAAACTTTTGACTTGTTTATTCATCCATCAGAAGGGCTAAACTCTTGTCCATGCATGAAACATGATGACCAACTATCACCATCATCATCAGCTTGAGCCTCCAAACTTAGTACAAATCAACATATTGGTAGAACTGCAAAGCAGGCTGTCTGGTTCTTTTGAAACAGCATTAAACGAAATTACTTGGACTTGAAAAAGAGTGTGGCTTCCATCAACTACATTATGGTGGTATCTGAAAACCAGTATTACCAGTATGATACAAGATAATACAGAATCTTACTGTTCCAAAGGAAAAACAAACAAACAAACAAAAAAACACATCACAAACACAAAACTTCATAAATATTTGCAGCTAGACTGGGGGAGATGAAAAGGGCTAAGATAAAGTTCCTACTCAGACACCTGGGCTCCACAAGTGTTTTGTGTTTATTTGTTTAAGGAAAAGGAAATAAGCAAAATAAGCAAGGTCTCCTCTTAATCCGAAGATCTGCCAGCAGCTGCAGCATTCCCTTTGCCCTGAGCTTCACCCAGGTGATGTTTCATAACTCTGGTTATGAAAACATGGAATAAATTCCCTCTCCCAGCCAACAGTACGTGTTCTCATCTCTCACCTCTCCAGGATGTCCTTTTCCCTCCCAACTTACCCTCCACCTCAGCACTGCCATGCACTGATCTGAACTTTCTGAGTATTTGGAGAGAGAAAAAGCTTTAGGATTTTAACATATAAACAGGGGAACAAGATATGCCTAGCATGCCAATTAATCCCAGAAGCAGTTTAGCTACAGCCAAGGTTTTTATGATTAGACTGCAGGAGTAAAAAAAAACAACAAGGAGTTCTTGTCAGGGAACAGCAGGGAGGAAAGCAAAGAACACAAGCTGGGTATTACTGTCCAGCTGCAGAGCTGACCTTTCAGTATTAAATAAAACCTCCTACATATGCTGGAATTAGGTGGGGTAGGTGGCTCAGGCAGGAAAACAAAACTAAGGAAATAATTTATGTGCATGCTATATTAGAGAAGAGGGAGAGAGTGGAAAGCAGCACCATTTAAGCATACGTGGTCATAGTAACCAATCCAGGTGCTTAGAGCAACCACATGAATCTCAAGGGAAAATGAAAAAAAAAAATTGAAGTACTGAATTAAATTAGCAGTGAATGAATTCAGAGACAAATATGGCAGCAGTCTGCTCAATGTGTACAGGAGCACTGTATCATACTGATCCTAAGTAGCATTTGGAAAGAAGAACACAGATTAGAGGCAAAGTCTATGCAGGGTCTGAAATGGTACAGCCAAAGGAATTGAGGGGAAAAAATCAGTATGGATGGTGGGACCATCCAAAGAAAGATCAAGAAACATGGCAGGCAAGAACTAAGGTAGAAAAACACCAGGAGGTACTGGACACAGGTTGAACATGAACTGAAATGCTCAAGAAGGTTTTAGTGTAGTGAGTTAATGTACTCATCCCTCTATCCAGGACAGAGAAAATCACAGGGAACAAACAAGGAAAGCAAGGACATGATCTTCCTCTCTGTGTCACCCCCAGCATCCCCATCCAGCACGGTGTCATTGTGTTGCAACGCTTGGAGACTTCTCCCAAATCTGAGCCCTAGATCTCTCTGAAGGAGGCACAGGTATCTGGCACCTCTTGGTTAATGGGGCTCTCAGTTGCAAAAGCCACCAGCAAATCCTGTATCCTCCCTGAGGAGCCAGACTCTGGGATGGGAAGGGGCCTCCTCTGACAGCTTCCCCAGCAGTGCAGGGCTTGGGGCAGGTGTGGCAGCACCACATTCTCCTGCAAAACAGGATCCCTCCAGCATTTCACCCATATTTATGCATCAAGCAACCTTTAACTGCATCTTTTCAGTGACTTGAAATGTTAAACAAATAGAAGAGTAAAACAAAAAAAGCTGTAAGACAAGCAGGGTTTTTTAATACAGTGAAATTTCCTCTTTATAGCTGGGTGTAGTGTGCCAAGTTTATTTTTAAAATGCCTTCAGGGCTAAACTGCAGAAAATAGAGCTTTGCAGATAAGAATACCACTAGTTCCTTTAAAGGTGAATACAAAAAGCTGTATACTATATCAGGAACCACATACAGAAAAATACAGAAGACACAAAATCATTTTATCATGAGAAAAATCATACTGCTCAAAGACTAACACTGCCTTACACTATGGAGTACCTACCACACTATCTGCCAGCACTAAGGGAATTTCAGGAATATTTCTATTATCATACTGATGTTTTCAATTTATCACAACTCTCCAGAGCAAGCTTACAAATCAATATTTTTCAAAGAATATCACTCACATAAACAACATTCCTCACCCCTCAAAAAGAAAAGGTCTAAACTAAAGTCATGTTAAAGCAAGTGAGTAAAACATAACCTTTTCTCACAAAGAAAAATCTTGAAATGTAAAATGATTACAAGCAGTTCTAGTCAGTCATAATTCTGAACTGTGAAAGATCAATTTTGGCAAGTTAATATCTACCTCTGGGAAAGCCAAGAGACAAGCAAATTGCTCCATAAGCATCTCGATCTTATTGCTGGCTATGATGATTTTATGACAACTTACTGTAACTGCATACTTTTAAAAAGTACAGAAGCTACTGTGAACCTCTAATATTCACAGTAACAGTTACAATATTCTGGAACTTTCATAGTCACATTGCTCCTGCAAGGAAAAGTCTGCCTGGCATTTGGACTTTACCAAACCCACCATATTTCAAAGGTTCACTTTTAGGATACTGTTTATGTTAAACATTCCCAGTTTCCTTACAGATGTTTCTACAAAATTTAAATCCTTTAAACAATAACTAGCAGAAGGTTTTTGTCACAAAACCTTAAAAAATCAATATGTATTAGAATTAATTCCTCAATACTTCAGAGAACTATGTTTAAGTGAGAAAAGAAATAAAGAAAAGTGTAAGCCTTAACACATCAAGCAAAGGTTTTCAGAAGAGATAACTCAGGAAATCTTTACTACTTAACAGTTAATGTCTGACATCTTTGAAAAGGTTTGATTTCATATCAAGATCAGCACTTACATGAGAGAATATGATCTTTAAGGGCAAGTCAGACATGTAACATTATTATACCTGGATTTTCACAATCCTTTTTTAATCTCCTTGTGTATTCACTGTACCAAAAGTTTTCTTTTCAGATTCTCTCACAGTTATTTATAAACAAAAGCAAAGGTAAAAGCAAGCATCCAGAAATCTTCACATTTCCTCATTAAAGTGATCATTACAGTTTTCAGGAAAACAAGGGGGAAAAAAAGTACTTCCAAGCCATTTTGTACATCATCTCAGAATCATTCAAAATGCTGTTTCATTGAGTACCTGCAATGGAACCATAATTCTATTTGTCTTTATTCCCATTGTCACAGTAATGTCAAAGCCCTAAAAAGTACTTTGAGCACTTTGCCAACTTCTACCAACCTTATTCCTAAAAGGAGGCTTAATGTTTGGTATTAATCACTTATTCAGTACTCCAAACACTGCATTAAAAAGGTAACCATAAAAATGGCCTCAGACATAAGAGATCACATTTTTGCAAAGAGATTTCTGGAACTAATTCCAATGTGTATGTTCCACAGAAAGCCTAATGTTCTTCACAACACTCACCATGAGATTTGAACAAAAAAATCCAAGAAAAACAGCTTTTCTTAGGGAAGAGCATTTTCTTATCAAGCAACACAAGATTTTAGCCAAAGAAAGTTCTTTCATCAGTCAACCCACAGAGGAGGTGAGGTTGGAGCAAGGTAGAACAGTAACTGCTGTGTCACACTGAGCTAAGGGATGCAGGTTACAACCTCAGCTCAGCCTCAGACCCAAACCCTCCACTTCAGTTTTCCACTGCAGATTAGATTCATCTTCACCTATAGATATGAAAGCCTTGTAAAGGAGATACTGTACTGGTTTTAATCAACAAGATGACATTTAAAACTTAACTTTTCTGAAGTACATCAAGAAAGCACAGTTCTTCAAATCTAATTGCATGCATTTGTACTCCAAACCCAAGCCTCAATACACAAAATAGAATTTTCCAAAAGATAGCAGACTTCTCTCTCACCTAACAAGCAGAACCTATTAAATCAGACGACTAAGGAAAGTGAAGAATAAAAAACTATTTCATTCCTTCTTGAAGCTTGCACAAAAACAATAAAAACAGCAGGCTAACATCAATACTAGAAAAGATCATTCAACTTCAGGTATTTTGTATTCCTCCTTATTTCTGCAGACTCATCTTTTAAAATGAGGGAGTTTATATATTCATTTCTCTGGAAAAAGAAATTTTCCTTTTTAAAAAAATACATTTATAAGCAGTTCATACGAATATTTTTTTAATTCTCTGAATCCTAAGGCAGCACAAGGCTTCAATGGTGACATGGAAATCAAAACCAGAATAAGACACAGAAGTTGTAAATGGCACTGAACCACACCTCATTTTCCTGAGACCTAAAACATAAAGAAAAGCATAGGGTAATACCTTGCATGATCTCTTCCCAAACATCAGAGCTCAAATGCTCCAAAGAGTAAAGGTGGAAAGAAAAAATACTTGAACAAACCACAGGAAATAATCAAAGTATCTGACTTCTTCAAACAGATTTAGATCATGTTACAGCTATAACGAAATACATATTTTAGAAATTTCTCCTGTGAGAAAAATCCTGTCCTTATTAACAATCATATTAACTGTAGATGAGTGAAAGTTAGGAAAAGTACAGCTATAAACATTATACCACAGTGAACAAATTGCCTTTCAGGCCATAAAACTCCTCTCCCCTACCATCCTACACCTCTTTGCAACTGGACAAAACTTTCTTTATGAACTTTCTGAACACATCCAACAGACAGCTTCAGAACTCTAAAGTGTTGGTTTTATTTACTCTGTTGTGTTGTGTTTTTCTGACATCATGAAAGTATTAGACAACTTCCCAGGATGTTCCATGGTTGGGTTTGTTTTTTGGGTTTTTTTTTTGAGGCTGGGTACTTTGGGTTTATTTGGTAACAGATATATTGCTTATTAATAATAAAAAATATAGAAAAAGCTACAGAGAGAACGAATTTTTAAAAAAATCCTTCTGATGATGCAGTATATTGATGATATACAAATCACATCATTTCCAAAACAGCTCCAGGTGATAAAGTTTTATGCTATTCATGCTACACAGAAAGCTAAGGAAAATGTGATCACTAGATCAGTCATGATAAATCCAATACAAAACCTGACATAAATAATATCACAGAACATCATTTTGTACTTAAACCATTCCAAAATTATAATAATCATGGAAGAACAAGTTGCTTATAACAGCTAAAGCTGGAATAAATACATGAAATTCCAGTCACCCTGCTGCAAAGCTGCTTATTCAAGTTACTCGTGCATCATTCAAACTTCCAGCTTGGTGTTTCTTCAAACATCACATTCACTGTTTCTAAATGTAGTCTACTTGTCTGAAATTTCTTCACCAAGATACAAAAATCAATGTTATATAAAGCACTCTTTCCTGATAGTGATGATGCACAATGTGAGTCACCACTTCAAAGCCTCCAACACACCACCACAAGCCACACTTCTTAAAGTCACGAATAAACCCTAAAGTGGTTTCTTCTGTCTTGCTTTTAATGAACCATCCCTGGTTCCCAACAGCAAATTGAAACTCTGACAGTCAAGAGAATATGAGCTCCACACACAGAAATTAAAACTTCTTAACAATGTATACATCTCCTTTAACTCAGTATTTGCAGACCTGTTATCTTGAAAGCTTTTTTAAAAAGGCTAGAAAAACACAATCACCAATTAAATGTTAATGTTCTGTCTTTGTTAATTTCTTTTCCAGGCTCTTTACAGTAGATTTGTGGTGTGGCTCTGTAACCTGTAACACAAGGGGGTGGAGGGGAAGAGAGGCATTTAAAGTTTAGTGTACACTCTTTGCCAGTGGCAAGAGCCAGGCCATCAGATGTGAGGATTCACTCAATATAAGACAGACAAGCTAAATAACTTCACTGTTACAAGAACTGCTAGACTTTTTTTTTTTTTAATGTGCAATAACCTGTTGATATTACTTGACCCCAAAAAAGAAGATGGGAAAACAGAACAGAAAAAAACCCAGAAAATTATTCTTGCTGAGTAAATGGTCCATCCTGGCTGGTGACAACTTCATCCATAAAAAGCTCTTGCTCTTACTTGCACACCATGCCCACATGAGCTGCACATCTGCACGTGATGTGCACCAGTGTCCAGCCAGACACCTCCTTCAGCCCAGGCAACAAATGCTGCAGGTGTGGGCCACAAAGAGCCCAGCAGTAAGAAGCCAATGCTGAAATAGCCCAGTTAGGTGTGGAAAAATCTCCCAAGTATAGTCCACCTCAAGCACACATTGCAATTCTTAAGTACTACTTAATCATTACAAAACTCTAGTGATATGGTCAACATATGGGTATAGATAAATGTGCAATCTATATAGATGCACATGTAAGTTTACAAGCAAATACAATCAAGAAAGTCACAAGATAAAGGCAATAATTTGGGTTATTTCTGAACAATAACGTCAAAGGATGCCCAGCCAGTGGAAAGCACACAACACCAGGAATCACCCCAAATCCCCAGAATCGGTGATGCAGCATGAGAGATACTGCTTTACTGGAAGAAGGAAAACCCAAAAAAAACCCCCCCAAAAAACAGTGGAATTTCCTAGGGAGCTATTTTTGTTGTCTTTTTCCAAGAGAGGGGCCAGTATCCACAAACATCATCTCTTCAAGCAATGACCCAGAACAGAGAAGCAGCACTAGTGAGGTGCTTACAACTCTCTGAATTAATTCACCACCAGGAATCATTTTAGAAGTATTCACAGCAGTACAACCATTCCATCAAAAAGATGTTCTACCACATTTTCATCTTTTTCCTTCTTTAAGAGGAATACATTCAATTGGTGGAAGCTCACCATTCCTGTCATAATTCCCATGATCTCAATCTAGAAAGGTCTTGCCGCCTTTTATCACTGAAGCAAAAGCTAAAAATGTTATTGATGCACCTTAGATCATCTCAGACAAATACTGATGGTGCTTTATACTGTAAATGCAGCTTTATTCTTGTTTCTGCTTAGTCTATTCTGAAAAGGAAGCAATTACATTTCTCGGCTGTTTTCACATGGTTTCTGGTAAGGCCATCATTATTGCCATGGTAAATTTTAGCCTATGGAGAAAGATTCTTTTTCCAAGAATGTAATGTTTTGTGATGAAATACAGCATTGTAAACTATCATCAATAACTATATTTGTAATTCACAAGTATAACATGGAAATGTGGCTTTTGGGTCAAACAATAGCTTTTCATTTCCAAGTTTCTACTGCAATTTAGCCAGAACAGCAGGAGCTAACACAGATCAGAGTTGAGCTCTGAAAGTACTAGCACCTTGTGAATAAAGCACAGCATCAGCTCTGCAAAAGTAATTCCATTAAAAAAAAAAGTTATGAATATATATAAAATTTGCTGTGAATGGCAGCAAACATAGGTATTCAAAAACTTGTTGACTGCACCAAAATCTACAAGGAAATCCCCACATTTCTAGCTATAGAGTAGGGTTTTGGTTGGGTTTATGGGTTTTGTTTGTTTAACTAAGACTTCAGCACACATAATCTCTTATTATAACTAGAGTACAGGGGAAAGCTAGCTGAGATACTTAACATGTTTCTCTAATGTGACTTTATAATTTCAAAATCAATAACAGGTTAAGGAACATTCCTGCTCACTCTTTTCTTGCTTGGTTTCTTCCTCAACCCTTACCCTCCTCTTTTTGCTCTGTAACTTCAGTTCCAGCACGGTGCAATTGCAACATCACTAGAGAGATGCAAGGTGCAGGGAAGATAAAAATACAAGAAGGTTAAATAGTTGTGAATATCTTAGAATTCCAAACTGCCTTAGGAACAGAAATTCTTAATATGTCTGGGAAAAAACCTCCAACACTTTTCCACATAGCAGAAAGCCCAACTCCTGTCTCTATGCTGAACAAACACGTGAGCATCAGCCAATAAAACATGCTAAACTGGAACTTGCTGACAGGAGTTCAGCTTCCTTCCACTGGGACACAGGGAAACCAAGGGCCAGCTAGCTGGGATGGTGTGACCTCTAGACTGTGCTCAGTGAGACAGGCACTCCTCATTTCAGTGCAGCAATGCAGTAATGTCACCTTTGCTCACCTAAAATGATCAGTGCCATGCACAGCACTGAACTCAAGGTCTTTGGTACACGAGCAGAAACCTGAGAGGATGCTAACTAACAGAGCTGTAACAGTATCTGCTAAATAACAAGAGGCAAGCTCTGCAAGGGGCAGACCTCACTCCATAATCCATCAGAACCTGGTACTTCTACACATGGCTTTCTCAGTTCTGATTTAAACAAACTACAGATAGCATACTACGGATTAGAAATTCCACATTAAAAATTTGCCACTACCACATTTCTGCAGAAGCTATACCATATCAGAAAAACCTCTGCAGAACTATGCTGTACTACTAATTTAATTTATAATTTGTTAGGTATGGATTTAAATTCTCACTGAATGCTGGTTGGCATTGGCTCTGCCAGATAGCAAGGAAGCTTCTGGCAGCTTTTCACAGAAGACACCCCTGCAGCCCCCCTGCTACCAAAACTGTGCCATGCAAACCCAAACCAAGCCCTAATGCCACTGCTGAACAGAGCAAAAGATTCTCTTCACAACACGGAAATGGCAGGTAATAGTTACTGCAAATGAATGATTGTGTCTTCCTGCAAGGCTTGGGTCTAATCATTCAGTCACATTATTGCAGTGTCTCACTGATGACAGCTGAAAGCTAGCACTAGTGCTGTCCATAAAGGACAGAGAACTTCAAAAAGAACAGAGTCAAAAAGCATAAAGAAAAATAAAAATGTGCTCACGTATCTCAACAAAGCTCATACTTTGTTTTTTCTGTTGAAACCTATTCTATGAAAAACATTCGTATCAGTTTTACTCAGAGGTAGGATTTCCCCCTTTCCACTAGTACCTGTTTTGGAAAGGTAGATCATAGCTTTTGGGGTTATGTTGATTAGAGATTTTTCAGAAGGTAAGTCCAAACAACTCATCCTGATCGAGGTTTTAAGAAACTACCTTCAAAAGTGCCTGATCATCACCCCCATAGGTTAATTAGTGATTTTATGTGACTTGCCTACAAAAGCAAAATCTGTTATGAAACAAAACACCAGTATTCAAGAACTTCTGGATTCTGGACCCATGAAAAAATTCAGTAGTTTTAAACCCTGCCACAATACCAGCTTTAGCTCTTTGTTAAAGAAAACAAAAGAGCACAAATGATGTGATGTTGAAGAATATGCTCTACCTTTTAAAAGAAGCTACAAATCCTTTCAATCCGTAAACACCTGATTGTAAACTTATGTGGTGACTCCAATAGTCAGAAAAGCTGTATCATTTCAGGTGGTTGTCAGGTGGATTGCCCACATGTAGGTACCCACAGCAAATACAGACTTGTTCAGTAAGAGGCACAAAACAGTGCACAGTTCAACAGCAGATGTTCTGTCTAAACAACATGAGAGTGATTTTTCCAGCAAAACACATGGTCCTCCAGGGGACAGAATCAAGTATCAGCAGGTTTTGTGCCCTCCATCTACTTCACATGATGAACCTCACTGTGATCAAGTCACCTTCACTAGATGATCATCACATGTGCTCCAAGTTCCACGGTGTTTGTGTACCTGAAAATTCTGAGGCATACTGTCCCAAAAACATGAGAAAATAAGGTGCAATTTTAGTCCTTTGACATCTTGCATATCTACCTGTAGTGGCAATTATTTTTGGGTTTGGAGGCCAAGTCAGACCTATAATGAAGCTTTGAAGATCTTAATTTGAAGACTCAGGAGTTATCAACAAACCTCAAATTTATTTCTTCAAAGAAAAACAGTGAGGAAGAAAATGGATTGCAACTAAAGGATTAAAGGCAGTGGAACGTTGATGTTTTGGCTTCTGTAATTTCATTACAAAAGTCATCAGGCAAGATTAGAAAGTAGCACAGATATAAATTTGCCATAGATTGACCTTATTAACAGGTGGCCTTTAACACTGCCCAGGTAGCAAGACTATGATCCTAACAACTATAAAAATATGTGCTGCTTATTGAAACACAGAAAAAGAAACTAGAAGACACAATTTATGAGTACTCTTTATCTCCATCTGCTGCTCAGCCAAGCATTTAAGGGAACAAAGAATTCCAGGAGAAACTAGTAAAAATCAGTTTCATTGGAAGTTTAGACATTTACAAACCTTGAATTATCCAATTCTATGGTACACTGTTTAAGCAATGCAGTATACAGATAAAAATGTGCTAGATTATGCTGTGTATTCAGTTCTTACCCATAATAATCTGTTTACGTGGAAATTAATAGTATTAAAACCTATACCAAGAAATACAACAAACCTGTTAAAACTTCAAAGGAAACAGAAGAAACTGGTACCCAAATCCCTGCAATTTTTGTTGCATTTACCAACCACAAGCAAAAACAATTTCAAGCAAAGATTCACTTATCAAGTTGCTGGAAACACTTCAAATATAAGAAAACTAATTAAAAAACAACCCCCTCAACACATCTGACTGATTTTCAGTGAGGTTATTGTTTTAAAGTACTGTGTTGATTTATAATGCTTAATAAGAGACGTGTGCTATTAAAATATGAATGAGTAATTCAGGGTTTTTTTCTTTTACCTGCTGCATTATACTTGTTTTAAAACACATCCCTAAAGCCTACTAAAATCTGCACTTAAAATGCTAAACTGTAAGACTGAAAAAAAGTGATGCAAGATTACATTTTCAGCTATGTTTCTAAAAGTTACCCGGTTTCCTTGCATGAGTGCATGTTTGAAGATGCATAATTACTTTCAATAAAACTAACAAGTAGAAATCCATGTTGAAGCTGACATGTTGCAACTAGAAAGCACTTTCATAATTTATATGTCAACAGAATATGCAAATTATGTAACCAAACTGAAACATTCAAATGTTTCAGTTTTACAAGTTATGAGAGTTTCTTTATAGTGAAATTTATTCAGACAATTGGTGATGGGCAACAGTGCTTTTCAGCTCAAACTGCATAGTATAGATAGTAAGAAAAAAACAAGAATATTTGATTAAAATTATTGTTACTTGCTGAACTAGCTGAACAGACATATCTCACATTCAATTGTCAACACAGAGTCACCCCCACTTAAGATGTGCATTCAGTTTTTGTACTAAGTGATTTTATGAATTAATTACTGAATCTAATTTATAATTACTAATTACCTAAGGGGATTTACACGTGCAATTATTAGAAAACACCTTTGAGAATAACTGAAGCTGTTCAATCTCACTGCCACAGTCTGAAGAATCAGTTTCTGCACATCACAGCAACTCTACCTGATGCTATGAAATTGATAAACTGCAAAACACTAAAATTGATTGCAACAAATCTTCTATGAGCTGCATCAGGGATGCCATAGGGACAGAAAAGCTACCAAAAGCTCAGCTGAAGGGCAGACAGATCACACAATTTTTAATTTTATTTTTTTAATAAATAAAACATGAACTAGGCAGGCCTAGCCTCAAAGCCTTATTAGCCCAAGTACCTTCCAAAAGTCAGGTATGAAATTTTACCTTCAAATGAAGTGAATGACAAGAGCTCCCTTTGACTTTGAAGAGGTCCAGGATATCACTCTAAATAAGTATGCATTTTTTTCAACTGTTTAGCACTTGTTTTTCAATTGTTAATTTAATGTTAATCTAGTGCTAAATTAGGGCAAATCTAGTCTTGCTGGAAGAAAAGAACAGGCCATGACTCTCAAGAAACTGAATTCATGAAGAAGGACTGATCTGACCACTTTAAAGCAGATCAGTAGAAAATTACACACACGAACAAGGTACATAAAAGACATTCCTAAAGTATAAACAGAACTACATTTGCACTAAATTTGTTGAAGGGAAAAGCAGAAGTAAGCAGCACCCATAACTATTCAAATTTAGGATGATTATTCTATAATCAGATCAATTTCCATCTAAGAGGCAAACTTCTACATCTTTCATATGACAAACTGAGGGCTCTGCTTTACCATATTTACTTCAAGCTGTAACTCAGTTTTAGTGTCCCCTTCTCACAAGATATTTTGCTCAAATTTAACAATTCTTTAGAAAAAGCTGCTAGAAATATCAGTTAAAACTCCAACATTGGTGATGTCCAGAAGAGTGAGAGAGTGGGATACAAGAGGGGCCATCCAACCTTTTTGCATAATCTGAATTATTCCCCGGGGTAGTTATTTTACCCTCAAGGTTTACACATTAAACACATGACTGCAAAATAACATAATATTGAAATCAATACAATTCCAGGTCACTCTGTTTTTAGGAAAAGATCTAAATTGTGCAGGAGTCTTGACCTGGACATTTCTAAAAGTGCCTTTTATGTGACATTCATCTACCCAGACAATGACCAAAAAGGTCGGTGCAACACAACTTTGCTACCTTTACCCAAACCACCATGGGCAATGGAAATCAAGACACTGAGCACAAGAAACCCCTGGAGATGCCCAACAAAATCCTGGTGGACCCTTTTAACCCACAGCAACTCAATATTCATGTTATAACATAAGCCCTACTAGACCAATCTCTTTCCCCTGCTGGGGGATGACAAACAAGAGTATGATAAATGTGGCCTGACAACCCTAACTATATTTCTCAAAAAAGCCATTTTGGCTAGTTCTGGTATTAAGAAGAATCTGTCACAAACATTTTTAATTTAATTTAAGATAATGAAGGAACTGGAGCTCCTATGAGAAAAGTCTGAGAGAGCTGGAAGTGTTCATCCCAAAGAAGAGAATAAGGTCTGTAAATATGTAAAGAGAGGGGGCATAAAGGATGGAGAGGCTTTTCCAGAGGCTCCCAGTGTCAGGACCAGAGGCAATGGGTACAAACTGAAACATTGGAGGCTCCTTCTGAACATCTGGAAACACTTTTTTTACTGTGAGGGTGACTAAACACTGGCACATCTTGCCCAGAGTCATGGTGTAATCTCCATCTTTGGAGTCACTCAAAAGACATCAACCTCAGCCATTCTGTGATTCTGCAGTTCAGGTGAGGAAAAAAAAAAAGCATAAAGACAGAAAACAAAGATAATGATCATCTCTCAAATTTTCTCGGCAGACATGGCAAAATTAACAAGAAAATGATACCTACTAATAGAATATAATTTGGCATTTAATTTTGCAGTTAACATTAAAATTATAAAATACAATATTTTAAAATACAGTATAAAAATACAACACTGTAATCCTGGAAAGTTATTTTCTTTCAGCCATCTCAACTAAATGAAAAAGTTACCTTAAAATAGCTGCAATATTTTCAAGTCCCTAAACAAAAAATCAGCCCAAGTGTGAGTTTTCTGAAACAGTAACTGCATTTCACCTTGAGGCAGTTGCTGCTATTAAGAGCACTCTAGCACCAACAAGAATTACATTTACAAAAGCTGTATGAAAGCACTCAAACCAAGTTTTGTTAATCTCACTAAAAAGCTCTTCTAACATACCTTTTCTTTCTATTCTTGGAAGCCATTAAACCTTTAAAACAGCAATTCAGGATACCTGATGTTGTCATGAGATAAAAGGACAAAGTCAGAAGAGAAAGACTAAATAAAACAACATGATCATTATTGTGAACATTCTCTAGTGTCAGGCTTACTTAGGTTTTTTCCTACAGAAGAACGGGACTTCAGGAAAGGTCAGAAACTGGAAGAATCCCACGTAGCCTATACAAACTGATACTAACTGATTGCTACGACATTTCCATCCTCTGATATCTCTAAAATTTTAAATTTTTTCCTTTTTTTTTTGTACAAAACACAAAAGTACCTCTTCTGGAGAAAATACTACTACTTCAAATGCTGAAAGCAGATTTGCCAGCTCACTGCAGGAATTCCAAGAGGCGCATCCACAGAAGCAAGACTTGCAGGAATGTCACTTGCCATGCTTAGCAGTCAGCAGAAAGAATAAGAGACAAGCTCTTCTAGGAGAAAAGTCACACTAAAAACTAGCTACAGATGCTCCAGACTGTCTCCTGCAGAAGTGTCTTTCACTTCCTCGATGTGGGAAGCAGACAAGCCTCACTAGGCTAAAGTTAGCCTTTGAATAGCTTGGCAACACCTCTTCCCTTGGAAAACGGAGGCAGTGCTCCTCCCTCTCTGCAACTCTTGTAAGCCTACACAACTGCAAATACTCTCAGACTATTTGAAAATGGAGAAGACAGAAAAAGTCAACGTAGCTTTATTTTAAAGCTTTGTGGTTTTGGAAAATGAGGTTGTTCCAGGTGCGCTCTATGACAGCAGCACACAGACACTGAACAGGAGACTGGCAGAGGCAGCCCTGGCCCAGGCTCTCCTCATGTGCCAACATCTCCAAAGGAACCACCTGCAAAATTATTCAATTCTTCATTCTTTCATCAACTCACAGGTACCTTCTGGAAACCTCTGTCACAGTAATATGTAAGAATAAACAGCTCCACTCTGGATTTCGATTATTTTCATTATAGAAAGGAAGCCACAACCATCTCATCAGAGAAAACCTTCTTTAGAGACTTCTCTAAAAATAGCCCAAAGCCTACCCAACCTCTCATGAAAAGGAAACCTTTCAGGATGCCTCTACATAACATTTTAGAAGCCAAAGCAGACCAAAACCTAAATCAGCAAATGCAGCTACATTGCAAGTATCCAGAGTTAAAGCTTCTGTGTAAAAAAGTTATGCTCCCAGGTAAATTTTCCCCACCAAAACTGATGATTCCTTATGCTCATCGTAAAAAAACCACCCACACCATGCACTCACACGTAAACCTGCCAAGAAGACCTACAAGGAAACAGAATAAACACTTTTTCAAGGTGTATGGTCCAATAAATAAGTCTCAGTCACTGAACATGAAAACTAACAGTCAAAACCTGTCCTTCCTCAAAAAAGGATTGGGAGGAAAAAAAAAAAACAGTCTTTTTATTTTCTGACTTTTTTAAAAAATAAAGAGAAAATATATTAACTTCATTGCCTTGTTCAATAGCTTTAGTCACATCATGTGTATTTAGGTTCTCCCTCAGATCTTTGTTCATGTTCTGCTTTTGACCTAAGGCAGTCTCATTCAATATGGAAGAATGTGAGGTTTTTAACTGCGTTTTGTAAGAAAATCATGAATCCACAGGCTTAGAAATGTTCATTTCCCCAATATTACAGAAGATTCAATTTCACTGATGAACTTTATTGAGTTGCTGTTGCCAAGATTAATCCCACTTCTTTCAATCTTCCACCCCCACCTCCGTATACCTGGCTGGCTACAACTCAGTTCTTGGATGACTACAGCTCATCTGGCCTTTCACTGTCAAATTGATTTAATCAGCAAATGTGTGGGGGAGAAGCTTTCCAAGGGGCAGAAACAGGAATGGGAAAGAGTTCAGTTCTCCTTACAAATGTCCAAACTGCTTTCTTCTATGCTGAGTCAGCACACAAGGGCTCCAACAAAAGCCACAGCTGGAGGAGGAGTGGGAAAGAGGCCAGAACTGGTCACGGTGCTGTCAGACTGGTTTAGATTGGCACTGGGAGTTGAAGGTAGCCAGTTACAAAGGCAGAGCAATAGGATGTCCAAAGAGATGGTGAAAACCATTTTTGCCAAATTTGAAGAACAGGTCAGCAACAGGCCTTTGCACCACCACAGGGGCAGCAGTGCCCCCTGAGCACTGGTGGCAGAGGGAGGTAAGCCTGCCTTTCCAGTCAGGACTAGGGAGGCATCTGGAGTGCTGGGGCCAGCTCTGGACCTCCCAGTAAAGGAACAGCAGGGACATACTGGAGATAGTTTAACTTAGACTGACGATTCTGCCCTAGAAACATCTGGCATGCTAGGACAGAAGCAGAACAATTCGGCCTGGAGAAAGCTCAGAGTGGACTTCTATATATCTTATCAATGCATATAAATATCTGATGGGAAGGTGGAAAAAATACTCATATAGACTTGTGGTGGTACCTGGTGAAGGCAAAAGAGGCAGTAGATACAAACTGAAATAGGAGAAATTTCATCTGAACATCAGGAAATGCATTTTTACTCTAAAGGTGACTAAGCATTGTCACAGGCTGCTCAGAGAGGTTGTGGAGTCTCCATCTTCACAGACCTTTAAAACCTGACTAGACATGGTCCTGAGAAGCCATGGGGCATGGAGTAGATAATTTTAACAGGTCCCTTCCAACCTCATTCTCTGCCCAGTTCTGTGATTATGACAGCTACAAATCATCTATCATGTACAAAAGCTATGATAGTATCACCCAAAGCCAGGTAATTCTTCATAGACATAATGAATTCCTATATGCTTCATTATCATTACAATATCCTGAATGAATCCTTTAAACATATTGAAGAAACACACAAGAAGGCTTGACATGATCCTGGTATAAATACTAGGATTGATTTACTAAGAAATTACAGACAAAAATTAAATTGCTGTTGTACATAAAGAAGAGATTCACTTATGAAAACAATTCACATGTTCATGGTTCAGCTGTGTAGTCTCTCATGCCTTACCTACAATCTTGTGCAAACTATTGCAGCTCAAACTAAGGAGGTCAGGCTGTTCAACAGCAAGTTAGATAAAACCCAAACATTTGCAAAAAGGCCACAGCATTGGAAATACACTCAGTCACATGCTTTCCCAACCTGACCTGAACCAATATCCCAGCATGACACCAGCAATTAGCCTGTTGCTGGACATGGAGCTGTGACGTGACTCATAGGTTACCAAATCCTGGAAACTTGAGATCACAAGGCTGTGAACTGGCAGTTCAAAAGGGAATACTTCTTAAGCTTTTCTCCTGTTTGTTCAACAGCATTACAACTTGCCTGTCACACAGATCTAATTCTCACACCATTCCCACTGGACATGCTATTCTTTACTTTTCAGTCTGAACTTCAGTGAACCTACAGGAACTGCTGAGAGTTTTCTTTTCAGGAGAGGTGCAGTAGGATAGCAGACACAAAAGGTCTACAACATGCTAATTAATTCTTTTCCCTACAGATCTGCTATTGTACTTTGATGGGCCTAGAGAGCAGCATAAAGCACCTGGATATTTAATTTTTCTTTCTGAATATTTATTTGATTAATCAATCACCAGATACGTACAAAGCTCATTTAAATATTATTATGAGGCTGCAGAGGGTGCTCCAACACCACTTAATAGACAGTTTCTATTCAATCTCCATATTCTTCAATAAATCCTTCACTGAGACAATTAGGATTTGGAAATAATTCTGAAGGCTGGTTAAGAACAAACTCCCTTTAACACCTTGTTTTATCCAGAGAGAAAAGTGATATGTATCACAAAAGAAATTTTCCTCCACCCCACCAACATAAGGTGTTATCAGTGGAAATAACAGAACTGCAGCCCTTCTCATCACATTGCCTTTTTCCTGCACCTAATTGCTGCACATGGATCTAATGCACTGAGGACCAGGGAAAGCAGGCACACCGATATGGAAACACATCATGTAATGTCAGTCTCCATATTGCTGTTAAGTTGCTTAAGCAAGTAACTTCCCTAGAAGCAGCTGATGCTGCTTTAAGAGTTACTCCTCTAGAACAGCAAAACTTTCAGCTCTTTTTGTGACCACTCAATGCCATTATAAAGTGGTGCAGTGCCACTCAGTGCAGAATGCAGTGTAGGTACTGCTTGCTTTACTGGAGAGGTGGGAGCAGGAATCTACAAACAGTACCTCTGCTTGTGTATCCCAGCTGTGCAGAAGTTTTATTTGCTAGCTTTCAAGGAAACAAAGTGCAAGGAAAAGACAAAAAAACCCTGCTTTTGGTTAAAATTAACAAGGATTTGTATTCTCCTCTTACAGTTTTTTTTAAATCTCATTACATTAAGCACACAGTGAAAAATATTACAGTATCTGACAACACTGTCATTTCAATATATTAATTCTGAGCCAGCTAATGAAAATTAAATAGAGGAAATGCTTTTAAAGCATTTAAATTTTTTTAATGTTTAAATAGTGTAATTAGCTGATCTTTTACTCTGCTGGTTCCAAGCCCCAAATTAACAAGTTTTAGGTTTGACAATTCATATATTGAATTGAACTTGAAACAGAGAACAGATATGCCAAACTCACAGTAGACCTTCCCAGCTCTTTTTGGTAAGAACAGCAAGCTCAGAGCACCATGCAGCTCAAGAATGGAAACCCTGCCCTTTGCACAGCTCACTGCCTTGCCTCGCTGCTTCTGCAGAGGTTTGCTCCCAGCACATGCTATCTGTGCCTCTGCCACTGCAAGATTACTTGCATTAACATTTTATACAAGGTATGTCACCTAAAAATAACTTTGGGTGAGCCTATTTTATGCTAAAGAATTGAATCACAAGTCCAACTCTCAGTCCCACAGGATTTCACCTGGGTTTCAGACTGGCCTCAGCATTACAGAAATTAACACCTTCCATATAAAACAAGGTGCAATAGAATTGGTGCCATTTGGGTTGGAATTTATTTTACCAGTATTTATATTATGAGTAGAACATAAGACACAAGCCCTAAAGACACTGAATACACCACTCCTAGCTGGTACAAGGTAATATAAAGACCACCCTACCACCAAATGAAGAGTTTGTGCTGCCCTTCTCCCCAACTAAGCTGATAACCCATATATAAAACTATATAAACAAAGCAAGGATGTTTCCACCTGTGCTAGAAAGGTGACCCAATGCAAGACACAGCTACACAATTTCCAACACCAACAGCAGGGAGGTTAGACAGGAGCACATGGCTGCAAACTAAAAAACCAGCTGAGCACTAAGCAGCATTTCTGCATTTTTGTTACTGTCCTGGTTGACATAAAATTCACAAGTGAAGTGCACAATAATTCTTGATAAGAGTCAGCTATCCTGGACACTGGAGACAGGAGAATATGGCTCTCTTGGCTGTGAAGCCATCACTGTTGCACTAATGCATTTGACCATATCTTCATTTAGAGAAGATTTCAGCCACTGCAATAGAAAAGTTGCCTAATAAGCAATAAAAAGAAGGCAGTAATAAACAGTGGGTAGTAACAGGGTTCAAGTAATCAGACTGTGACTGAGTAACTAAAATCCACATCCTATCACAGGTTTGCAATGAACAGGTTCAAAGGTTAAGATCAGTCATTACTGATAAAATTTTCATCCAACACTGTAAAGCCTATTTACATCACAGGTGCCAACATTTAGCATCTAATTTCTGTTTTACTATGCAGCATTATATCAGCAACTTGATTTCACAAAAAGCAAACAAAATATAAAATCTAGAAGTCAAAGGCTCCACCTCAGTTCAGGACTCAGACCCTGCAAATTACAGAAGCATTTTAGAAGAATAAATCTTTTTTCCCCCCTCAGAAGTTTTGCAAGTTCAGTACACACCAGAGATGCTACCACGAGGGGGAGATGAGAAAGACAGCACTAACTGGAGGGATGGCTACTGAGGCATCATTTTAACCATGACTAATTAACAGTTGAAAATCACCATTACCTATTTCCCATATGTTCTCATTTGTAAGCAAGAGTTGGACACTAAATCTAAACATATGGCAACAGTAAGTTGCACTCCCATCTTTGAATAGCAAAGTACATACAATCTGGTCTATTGCTTCAGCTGTAAAATGATATTGCAGGGTAACCTAAAAGGAAAAATCTCATAAAAACCATTGGATAGAAAGAAGTGGCAAATGAGAAATAAAATGGTTGAGAAACCCTCAAATGAAGCTTTTCTGGCTAGTTTGGTCATTGACCTACATTTAGGGCACCAAATAACCTCACCTTCGTGCCTCAGTCCCCCATTTCAGAGATAGGAAGCATGACTATTTGTATTTGAAAGATGCAGATAATACACAAGTTTTGGATCACACACAACATGCAGGCACATGTGGATATATATAGACAGAGAAATAACTATAAAAAGAGCTGGAACCAACCTCACAACATTTCACTGCTTGACCTGACTGATAACAAATTACTCTGGGCTTAAGCAAAAATTGTGCCTTTTTCCTACAGTAAAACTAATGTTTCCAGGAGAAAGGCTGTCACCTATTAACTCCTCAGGATTACTCATGAATTATTCTTTATGACAGTCTTACATAGTGTATGATTTCTTATGAAGTATGAATTTCTACTACATTTTTTCCTAAATTAATCAAAAAGCTAATCAAGCTGACCAAATGCACTGAACAAGTCAGATGACATTAGACAACAGACAACCTCTGTTTCACACAGGAAATAAACACGAGGCACCCACAATTCACTAATACTGATTCATTAATATCAGAACAGTAGATTATATATCCATGAAGACATCTATATATATACTACACCAAGAAATTAACAGAACACTTCTAATACAGAGCAAAACATGGTTTTAAATGTTTTCATACTAAAAAGTATGTAGAGTTTTTTAAAATTCATTCATTTTTGAAAAAAAATAATCCCAGTTCCATATCTAAAAATACTTCCAAATTCAGAAGAGTTATTTTAACATTAACTTACTGGTTTATTGCATCAATTATACACAGGACTATCTCATATGAAACTGCCCAATAGTAACTCTTAAATTTCAATAGAAAAAGAAAAAACTGAAAAACACTTACAACCTAAGACTAAGGCTTCCTAAAATTGTCAAAGGAAATAGTGTGGCCAATTAATTGAGAAAACATAACTTAAAAAAAACAGGACACAAAAATTGTCAACAGAATACAGACTCTAAAATAGAGATAAATGCCTAAATGCCCAGTAAGAAGCCTTGCTTCCTTGTCTCTTCTAGTGAGAGAAGTGAAGAGAAAAAAGCCTACTGCCTTTGTACTTCAGTCCCTGTCTCCCTACTGTCACCACTACTATCAGCTCTAGTATTTGTCAAGTACCCTGACTGAAATCAAGAAGGGAAAAAAAAAAAAATAGCAGGTTTGCAATTGTGCACAAAATCCCACCAAAAATCTAGGTGGAAGTAATGTTATGGGAACAGAAGACATTGCAAGCAGTAAACAAAACTTTTTAACACAGGAGTATGATATAGCCCAGGAAAAAAAAATTAAAATAAATCAGTAAAAATAAACACCAAACAAGTAACAACAACACAGCAAACAAAAAACCAGCCACAAAACCCATTCTTACTGAAAATGAGAATATTTGCTGTGGGTATAATATTGTCTTCAAATATATAATTAGCCAACTGTTTCAACAAAGCCATTAACAAAGGAATTATCAAAATACAATAAAACTACCAAAGATGTCCTTCCACAAAATAACTCCAGAACCCCACCACAATAGCTGAAACTAGATTCTCCCAACATGAACACATCAGTTCTCAACCAGTCCAATATAAAGAAAACACCAGCCAGATTAGCAATTAACACCAGTAAGCACCTGTCAGTAAGCACTTCTTAACATAAGGCCTCTACCAATTATTTCCTGCTGATCATGATATAACTTCCTTATGCTCAGCTTTATACAAAAAAAGTAAGATAGCTGTGCAGTGCACAGGAAGATCATTCCTCAAAAGAAAACACTGCTACCTATGGGCTTCAAAAGAAACCTTTAGAACCAGCAAAATTTGCCACCATGAACATTCATATCAAGGAGAAACAGACTTAAAGAAAAATCACTGCAAAACTAATATGTCTTTGCAGCCACACAAACAAGGCCTGTGTGTACACCTGCAATAAACACCCATGGCACCACAGGTCCTTACAGGGCTTTCTGCAACCACACAACCACCACTCATCACCAAGGGACACAGAAAAACCTAGCTGCCATTCCCACTTCATCTCTTATGCCTCCATGAAGACCTGCAAGATTCCTTAAAATACAAAGGAAAATAAATCACGGGTTCCAGATGAGATTTGAAGGCCCTTCGCATTTTTGCCTCTTCCTTACATTGTATTAACTCCTCCTAATTCTATAAGGGCTTCCATCCATCTTGCACTGTAAAATGACATCAAGATATTTTTGTAAGGCTGTTGACTAGACCAGATGTACTGGTCCAGCTTTACAAAAAAAAATACTTAGAAAAAAAATTAAATATTTTAGCAATGCAGACATATGCTCTCTATATATGCATCTTGAAAATAAAGTAAAAAGCAGACAGTGCTTTGAGAGATTTGGAAGGTTTTACAGGAAGAATGCTGGTATGTTCTCATTTGTATGCTAAGAGCACACAAACTTCAATAACCAGACCAAGACAGCAAGGTAAAATTTCTGCCTGGAGATTGGTGCTTACAGAAGGAGAATTAGACAAAGAGACATTTCTGTGAGAGCCCACACCATCATTAAAAACTTTATTAGATGACAAACATCCCAAAGCCATTTATACAAACACTCAAAACCCCTTTCAAGCTCAGCTCCTTTCTTGGCAGGAAACAATAACCTGAAAAAACTGTGTTTCTGAACATCTCATGAACTTCAGAATGTCAGGAAATGTTTCCTACATTAACAGGCCACAAAGGAAGGTGAGAATTAGAAGAATGCAAAGCAGAAATGCAGAAAGCCCTGAATATCCGGTTAGTTTAGCCTCAGCCACCTATAATTCTAAGAGATCAAAGTGCCACTTGATGACAGGAATTAACACATTCCAGCATAAGCATCACCCTAATTGAAATTAACCTGTGTTCCATTTCAAAATAAAGAGCAGGCATTTTTAAAGAGTAGGAGTGCCATCCTCCCTTTTTCCTCTCTCAAACTATTTTTCTTACATTTCTTTGCCAAGTCTTTTCTTCAACCCCATCTTTTTCACCTGTCTCCTCCAGTTTCTTTTCCCCCATTTGCTTCCCTTTCATTCATTCACCCAGAATGATGTACCCAGTACTGACGTGATGCCCACTCTTACATTATTCATTCTGAATGACTATCAAGTATGAGTAAAGACCCTACAAGAGAAGAACAACAAGTTTATGATCTACCAAGACTGAGCAAAGTAGAGACACAATTCAGCTCTTGTTGATCAGCTTCTCAGGGCATCTTATTCCTAAACAGTATCAAAAGCAGTAACAGGGAGGGAGGGGAGGGTGGTGAATGTAGAGGGACCAGAGGAAGAAGCACCATCTATGGGATCAGAAAGGTCAAGAGGAATTGTCAGGCTAGAGGCCTAAACAGTAACACAAAAAAGCCACTGACTACTGGAGTGACAAGCAGGAAAACCCTAAAGGCTGCAAGGCAGAACAGACAGACAGGATGTAGTAAGTCTCACCCACGTCATCAAAATTAATAAACAAGAGCAAGACTTGACAATCACACCAGCAAGGTATACTGAGCCAGGAATGCTTTATATTATGTTATCCAAACATTCTATCTTCCAAAAAAACCTCATTCTTTGCTACACCCTAAATCTAGACTTATAGAAAATGCATTACAACTTCTGTCACTCACCTGTTTTCAAGTAGCAGGCAGCTGACACTGCCTCAAAGGAAAACCATATCCTATTACCCTGAGCTGTCCCCCAGAGCCAGGCTAAGTGCTTTGCTTTAGCTGACTTGGGGACAGCTCGAGTTTATGGGATTCAAGAGCCCCAGCTTGCATGGAATGCAGCAGTTCAGTGCCTGAATGCAAGCAGGGGACAGATGGCCATTGCACCAGTGATCCCAGCTTGTCAATTGAGATACAATAAATAGTTGGAATATTGAGTACTTTCAAGATTAAAACAAAGACTCAGCTGAGAACAGGTAAGACAGATTCAAATTTAGCATCATCCTCCAGTAAAACAACCAAGATGGAGAAACCTGCTCTTTCACATGAGCTATGAAGGTGGGTCAGTCCTCAAATGTGAACTAAATAAACATACACAGCCTTCAATTAACTTATTTTTAACACCATTATTTAAAAATAGTTTTACTGAATTAATTTAAGTCAATGTTGCCAGCATAACTGCCAGGAAAGTAGATCATCATAACTATAAAAGCAGTTAAATGAAGCACATCAGCAGCATTTGCAGTTTATTTTTCAGTTAGTTCAGTAAGAAAAGATTCTACTGTGGTCCAGTGCTGAGGATATTCTTAGTGGGAGTCTTTTGTCATCCCTCTAAAATAACCTAGGACAAATGTGTTGGGATTTCTAAGAAGCAATTTTTTCTAAATTCTGTTAAGTACCATCACATTGTGGGAGGAGAGCAACTGAACCTAAACATCCAAATCAGGTTTCCTAGAGAAACACCAGATGAGTCTGCAGGGCAAGGGACACACTGGGTCACCCCACTGGCTGTTCAAAAAAGCTTCTGAAGAAAATGTTTACTTCTCTGGAATCAAACACAGCTTTAAGCACGGAGATGTCAGCAATTATTATAGAGACCAGAATTATAAAACAATTGAAAAAATTTTAGTCCTTTAAAAGAAACAACTTAATGAGCTGTTGAACTGTAAGAGCACAATCTATAGCTCAACAAACTCTTATGCTGCAGACTATCAAATTTTTAAAAATAGTCCAGAGGAAATATCAGTTTCCATTCATCTCTTCTTTATCCCTAGGCATCTGTTACAGGACAGAGAAATAACCACCAGACATCACACCAGGCAAGATGCACCTTTGATCTCATATATTATGATTCTGCTCACAGCAATCCACATCAAAACATAATTTCACAAGGTACAAATACATTTCACATCAGAGTAATTAAAAACAAACAAGCAATTCTCTTAGACAATTGCAATAGTGGCCTCCTTCCCTTTTTCAGCTACAGGTAAACCAAGGCAAAGAAACTGATATGACTGCAGATAATTGTCTTGATTTAGCTGCATTGCTACAATACATCAGGAAAGAATTATTAGCTCCCACACTTGTGTTCAAACCACTAGATGGTGCTTCTAAAATAAAGCAATTCAATATGCAAAACTCTGAATAATGCATGATGATTTATAACTTGCCTTCCTCAGGATTGTTATCAATAACACTGATTAATGTAGTTAAATAGCTGCAGCCTCTGATCAGAGAGGGGCAACAAGAATAATTACACAGATAAGTGAGATCAAAGAGCTGATCATTAAAACAGTGACTTTTCAAAAACCCAGTAACAGCTGTTTTCTCAAGTAAGAAAAACTCCTCAATCTTCTGTCGTGGAAAGTCATTAGCTGCTAATATAAATATTACATTAAATAATAAATTTTGTTCACAAACTGCTGTGCCCAAAGGTTTTGAATACTGTATGGCACCAGTCTAACGAAATTAAGTTATAAATAGTGTTTACCTGTTCTTTCACTGTTCATTGTAAGACATTTTTTCCCAAGAATAAACTCACTTTAATTCTCTTCTGTGAACAGCAAACCTTTCATTTTTAAGATTTGGAGATCATAGCTAAAATAAGATGCTAGTTGCTTTCCATCTATCACTGGGAAATCATCCTTCCTTTTTCATTCACTTCCCCAAAACTAGTCTCACTAGCTGTTGGGCAATTCCAGTAGCTTTGTCCTTTTTCATTTCTGACCATTTCCATCCATTTAAATGCTGCTCAAAAATTCTCTCTTCCTGCATCTCATTCTACTGACCCAATTTTAAAAAGGCTTTTTGCATTATGGTAAGCACAGTTGAATGTACACTTTTTTACTACCTTCCATTCTCCTAACAATTTTCTATTCATATTTAAAATCCTATTTTTTACTTACAATCTTTGCCTACAAAAAAATCCTGCAGACATGTTTCTTCTCTTACCATCAGAAAACCAAATCAGATACTTCCCATTGTATTTCCCATCCTTTACTTTTTGGAGTCAGCTCTGCCACTAAGCAAGCCTGACAAGGCTGCTGAGAAAAATTGCTCTTTGTGAATGTTTTGATGTTCAACATTCACCTTGGACTTTATTTATTTTTTTTAACCACTTCCCCTTGTGCAAAGTAATACAGAACCTCCTAGAGGTTATTTGGCTGTTTTTGAGTTTTGCCACTGGCTCTCTGTCACTTTTCCACTTTAGGTGATTGCTCTAGATTCACTAGATATACTCTCTTCATCTTACTTGCTTGTTCCAACACACCCTTTTACTAGCTGTTAAGCTTTTTTTTTTTAATTAGCCCACCTATCTGCTGTTCCAAGTCCTTTAACAGCTATTACTAGCAACAATTATTACTAGCTATAGCTTACTTTCATAGAAATACAGCTAAGAAGATCCCTTAAAAAGGTAAGAAAAGAGCATGCAGAAACATAGGAACAAGCCTTCTCCAAGTACCTGCCATTCTTATCCCTAAATGCTATTTCTGATCACAGAGCACCACTGCAGACAGACATTAACAGGCAGAAAAAACCTCTTGAAGATGTATCTGTTAATCCAGCTGCAGAAAGTAATTAGCGGATTTAAGAAACCCACGAACAGCATTTCAGACACATGGGAAGAAAGTAACTGCAGTTCTCAGCATCTGAAGCACTCCAGGAGAAGATGCACAGCCTCTGAGGGTGTGAGAGCTGTGCTGAGCACCCACTTGCCACTAAGTGTTCACTCCTAGCTACAAGTTGGGTCATTTCTCCAAACCCATCCCCACATGCCCATGGGAGTTAGACAGCCTTTTATTTAAAACAGCTGCACTTGGGTCAGACTTAGAGGAGAGGGGTGTTAAAAAACACACCTAGGAAACCTCCAGACAATGCATATTTTCTGAGCATCCTTTAACTGGGGCAAGGCATTTACAAAGCAATAGCTTTACTACCAACGACTATGAATTTTGACTGAATTGCAGGAACAAAAGAAACTCTTTACCTTAACCATTAGAAGTTCACATTTACTATGTGAAAGAAGCTAGGAGCAAAAAAAATTCAGAGATTTAAACACAAAATAAGCAATATTTTAAAAATAAAAATATGAAAAAGTAATCACACACTGAAGATGTTTCAGTCTGTTATGCTAAACAGATTAAAAACATATTCAAGTTGTGGTTAGAGACAAACTTTTTTTCCCATCATACACAAAACAGCTCTTTCAAAATATCAATAAACATGAGCACAATTCAAAGCAGGTACCCCTGTGAGCTAGTTACCCACGCATTTTTCAAGCTACTCTCCAGATTTAAGCAGCAGCATTCACAGAAACTATTCTGAATGCTTTGGATATCAAATGCATTTCAAATCTCTGCAAAACCGGTCCAGTTTCGTATTTTTGCTGGATGCTCAGACCTGCCTGGGAGCAGGTTCTGACCAGACACCTGTGGAATGCCCCAGCAGCAGATGGTACAAGATAAGAAATTCCCTGAAGTGGCAGAGAACATTTCTATTATATCTGTGCATACAGACAAGTATCCTGATTTAGAAAGGATCATTCTTTTGTCTCAGGAGGGTGGCCTGGGAAGCCTGCAGTGTCCTGAGGAGGTCAAAGAGAGTAACTTTGATGTGCTGCAATTCAGGAACACGACTGCTTCAAATCACCCCCCTGCTAAAGTGTTCAGAAGCAAACCCCAGCCTCCCCTCCAAACACTTAAAAACCCATTGAATCCACAGTCCCCAAAAACAAAACACATATTACAGACAACATTTTAAAAATTAAACAACAATCGATGTGGCAAAGGAGGCTGGAAACAAAATCTTGTCTCTGCTCTGTCTCCAATACATCAGTTAAAAGTCTGCCTCCTAGCAGCTCTACAGATCATGTCACTGCTATTTAGTTCATTCTCTGGTTACCTCTGCCACTGGCATTTGATCCAGTTTATTAAAATCTGGCATATCAGCATACCTGAGGAACAGAGCAGGGCAGGAGGAGCACTGATGAACAAGGATCGAGGGAAGTCGTGCTGTTCTCGTGACATGCTCACAACATTAGTCAAGCCTTTCCACTTCCTACACCCACATTTTCTCTCCCATTCTTGGTATGTTCAAACACATGCAGCAGTTACCAAGTAAATATCCTTGCCTCGATGCAGGTCCTGCATCTTGCAGTAACTGATGATTACCCTAAGAATTTTGTGATTCCACCTTATTATGCACTCCGTTCTATTCCATTTCCTTGTCTTCACCATTTAAAAAGATTAAGCTGAATTAATTTACATATTTTGGGGCTGTGTTTTTTCAGGGATGAATTACGAAATAGCTCCCCTAGGATTAAGCTAAACCATATATTCAGGTTTCTGAGCAGGCTGTACTATGAATTTGCTGCACTCTGATGTCATCCCACCTCTCTCCTTCCAAAGTACCTCTGAATGGTCATCAAAGCTCTGGGCCAAATGTCCAGTGCTATCAAAATCTGCTGCCATGCAGAAGTCCTATTATATGGCAGTAGGACTTGGAATACTCCAGAAGAAGCATTCCCCATCACTGAGAGTAGCAAAACCCACTGACAAAAAGCACCTGGGTGCCTGTAATACCTCACAGAGGGTCATAAGGAACATAGGTCCTGAGAGCTGAGAGCTCCCACCAGAATAAATATTCAGGAAAGTCCTCTTCAAAACAGACCCTGGAACCCACTGACCTCACAGGAAGGAATCCTTGCAAATTCCTTTAAACAGAAAAGCAAGCAATACAACCAGGAAAGGTAATCTCTGTATGTGAGATCTCCTCACCTTCTATAAAAGAAGTGCTATTCAAACTTCTGTGTATTTAATGACATGATCCACACCCACTCAACAGGCACACCAGGAAAAATGCCTTTTTCTGAAGCTCTTACAATTTGCCAGCAACCCATTCTGAATACCAAAACAAAAATGATGTTGTAAGCTACTGAAACTAAGAAAAATTGGCTGGTTTTAAACCAAGAGCAATAGATGTTCCTGATTTATGAAGCCCAGTGCCATGGCACAGACTTAAAAAGTTCCTTCACCTCAGAGAAGCCCCACAAAACTTTAAGTATACGTTGTTTGATACAGACCCTGAATGCCAAACAAACACCTTACAACAAAGATATAGTATATTAAAAAACAAGTTTTATGACAAAAAGATAAAATCTCCATTAGCAAGAAAAACAACGTGAAGTCTAATGAGTTTTGTTTAAAAAAATAGCAACAAAAGCTATATTCACAATGATTTCTTCTGCATTTAAGATCAACAATTTTTTTTCATTAACTACTCTTCCCTTAATTTTTCCCTTGAATAAAACATATAAAAATAAGAACATTCAATGGAAGTTGTAGATAACTTGTTGCTGCATTTTAGGTTACTAAATCTCTGCATTATCTCCCTTGCAGCAATATCTGACAAGTGTGTTCAGTAGTACTCAAGGAGTTATGACGATATGTAAAATCCATAAAGCCAGCATAATATGAACTTTTATTTTGCAGCATCACCTCGGCCTTTTTTT
>WEIU01001653.1:135864-152446 GCA_013389925.1 Aegithalos caudatus | reverse complement strand
CGCCCCCGCGCCCTCCCCTTCCCACCCAATCGGGTGGCGGCCTTGGGCGGGCCCTCGCAGTCGCCCCGCCCACCCGGCTGCTTATTTGCATAACATGCGGAGGGGGCGGGGAGACTGCGTGCCGCGCAGGCCACGCCCCGGCGTCCGCTTTGTTGCAGTGGATGCCGGGAGTTGTAGTTTTTTGCGGGCCGTGCTGCACGCTTCCGCTCGGGGTTCGCAGGCTCTACTTGCGCCCGCCAGCGCTGCCCGTGCCCCAGCAACCGGCGGATCACCGACCGCCGGCTGCCCGTGAGAGGAAACACCGGAGGGTCGAGGAACTAGCTCCTTGGCAACGGCAGCAAACAACCGCCGCCATCTTGTTTCCTCGCTCGTGTAGTTTCGGGTCCCTGGTCCCCCGTTTCGCAACACGGAGGCGGGCTCGCTGCAGGACTACAGCTCCCAGCAGCCCTCGCGCTCTCTGGCAACGGCACGCGCGGGGTCCCTGCGGCTGGAGGGACCGCGCCGGGACACGGACGGCACGCGCCCGGGGGGACCGCTGGGAACGGGATGGGGAGCGCCGGGAACAGCCAGGGACGGGACCGGGAGCCGCGGGGACAGCGGGGGACGGNCCTTCTTATGCAAAAACCCATCTTCTTCTGACCTTAAAGAAATCATAGAATCACAGAATGGGTTGGGTTGGAAGGAAGCCTAAAGTTCATCTATTTCCAACGCCCCTGCCATGGGCAGGGACACCTTCCAGTAGACCAGGTTGCTCCAAGCCCCATCCAACCTGGTCTTGAACGCTACCAGGGATGGGGCATCCACAAATTCTCTGGGCAACCTGTGCCAAAGTCTCACCACCATCAGAGGGAAGAATTTCTCCTTAATATCTAATCTAAACCTACCCTCTCAGTGTTCGTATTTATTAGGTGTTTATAAGGACAATAGAAAACATCAAGGGGGCCTGTGTTACACTGGGTTGCTGGGCTTTGCTCCCTGAAATTTTAGGCAAGTAGCCAGTCTTGGTGTCCATTTGCTAACCCACCTCATAAACATAATACAATTTATTTGCAGAAGGTTTTGTGCAAAAAGTATTTAGTTGTAAAGTTCTACAACATAAGAGATTAAAAAAACACCATGTCATGTTAAGGAAGACATTTGCAGGAGGTATGCAAAACATTGAAATACATGAAAATTAAAATTAAGATCCTCAAAGCGAACATTTTCCATCTGATCTGTCTGAATTTTGCAGGGAGGCTTAGTTCAGCTCTTTTTAAGAAGGACAGGTTTCATTAGAGGAAATGCAATCACACTCTTTCTAGGCCAGGAATGTAAAAGCAGATCTAAAACCTGAAAGAATCTTTCAGGTCATTGAAACCAATTCCTACAATTGTGGCCACTCTTATCCTATGTAATTGCTTTCAAAATATCTCCAAGCACCACCATAAAATAAGGTTAAGTCAGATTCTCACCTCCTTTAACTGAAATCTACAGCTGATAATGGAAGAAAATTCCTGCCATTTTATACACAGTATCAATTTAAATCATTTTATACATAATAACTGGAGTCATTTTCTAATCGACTGTGTGGAAATTAGGGTGCATATCACACCAAAAGCATTTTATTCCTGATGTGTATGTTTTAAGATATTGACAATAGCAGCTTCTTTAATTAGCAGTGGGGCCCTTTCTTGTAAGAACCTCTGTATGTTCAGAGATCTGAAGGCATTACTACACATCTTAGTTATCACATTCCATTTTTTGCCTTTAATGATTGTTATTCGGGGGGAGGAGTGGATATCAGAGCATGAAAGCTCAAATTTCTTACTGGTATGCCAGAAAAAAAAAAAAAGCATTTGTTACTGGTAGAGCTGTTGTAGCCTGAATTATGATTCAGTCTGAAGTACAGAGATATTTCTCTCCTGCTTATCCAAAATCCCTTGTGATTGTAAGAACCCTGGCAGGTTCTTACCTGAGAAACAAATGAGTCTCAGAGGAGTGGAGTAACAGTGATTCCCTTGCACAGTGGTGCTTCTTTCTGTATTTGCCATCCCTTGTCATGATCCAGCCCTGTTTTGATGGACTTTTTTTTTTTTTTTTTTAATTTGGACATTTTGTCTTGATCCTAACAGGTACCTAAATGGCTATATTGAACATAATCACAAACAAAGTCTTATTTTCAGTGCTTTGAGATTAGTAATGAAAAGTGCTATTTAGGCAATTATTGAGTAAGATGGTGCTGAAAGGCAGAGTACAATACCACTCTGTCTGGAAATGTTATCATAATATTTAAAAGCAAGAAATGAATTATGTTTACCACAGTGGGAATGACTCATCTGGATCAGGCATTCTTTTCTGACATCAAAATATGATGATATATAAAATACAAGAATATTTTCAAAACCACATTTTTATTTTCACTGTGAAAAGTTACCTCTGTGCTCATTTTTTCCCCCATAGCTAAACTACATTAATGACTTTCAGGCCTGATAATTGCTGTCACTGGTCTTTTATACACAACAACATGTGTGTGTAGGAAAAAATGCATTATAGTTCTTGTCATGTGAACATTAAACTCGAGGTAACGAGTCCTACACATTCTCAGACATATGGGTAAAACTTCATTTGAGATGGACAAAATCCAGTCATTTCACAAGCAAAGAATACTCAACTGCTGTGGCTTCAGAAACCTTGGCAGTGGCCTAGACCACTGAAGTGCTGTGATCGTTACAAGGAAGTCATTGCTTCCTTCTAATTCCTCTCTGCTCCTGTTCTTTTGTTGCTTTTGAAAAACAGGCTGTTGACAGCAACATGTGATGAGATATAAGACTAAGATTTTGCTTTCTGATGCATCTCAGAAGAGCAGTGTGTTAAATAGGGCCTGTATGCACACAGGCTTACAGGCTGTGCTTTTCTCTATATTATCTTTTATTATATTTTGTCAAATAACCTGGTGCAGTAACCATTTATCCTTAAGGTATTTTGAGATATTTACAATATGTAATCATGTCTTCTATTTTCTTGATGTTTGTACTGTGTTTTCCTCTCTCCTGTCAGCTGTTCTGAGTAACTGTGATTTTGAAAGCTTGACCTAAATGTTCTCTTCTACATTACTGCACTGTAACTTCTGTATGTGCCTATCACCATCCATTATGCCACAACTGAAGGAGGCATGAAAAAGTAATGATTTTCTGTATTTATAGGATTCTCCATGGTGAAGATGGTCAGCCATAGAGAACTTACTGCACTAATAGTGCAACAGCTTAACAAGTTTAACCCTGAAAATCAGAGCCTGGAGGATTTCTTGAATGAATCAGCTATGATGTTGCAGGTATATTAAGTTTTGGTTGATCTTACACAGTTTACTTTGTTACTATGTGATTTTAAATGCAAAAGTGTCTGTTCTCTAACATGTTGTTGTAACTTTCATTGATTTCCCTTACAGTGGCATTTTTTGTTCATGAGTAAAGTCCAAATTTCTTATGGTTATCACCAAAAAACAAGTCAGTAAAGATCAGAGGGGTTGAAAAACTGCTTGGATAGCAACAAGAGGGAAAAAAAAAAGAAAGAACAACCTTCTAAAATTTATGAGATAGTGACAGGGAAAACTGTTCTACTTCTGACTAAGCCATTTTTAGATTCTTATTCCTTTCTTCCTTCCAAGTAGAAGTTTTTGACAGCACCACCCATTTGTATTTACAAATGCAGTTCAGAAGCTGAGTCACAGGATCAGGTATTCTTGTTTTGAGGACATAAGTGACCACCAGAACAGTGGGATAGAAGGACAGTGACAATAAATCAGCCAGCAGATTCTAATTTAATACTGCAAGTAACCAGACCATGCTTTTCCAATTTGTGTCTGTTCTGGCTGAAGCAGTTCCCATCCTTTCCTGACCATAGTCTGTCACCTCTTCCCATCTCTTTGTCCTCAGTGTCACCCTGACTTGTGCTGAGGCAGCTAGTGGGTTGAATCAGCTTTAGCAAATCACTAAGGGAAGACAGTGACATTATTTAGGCTGCTATTGTCTGTGTGTGCCCTGTGTTATCAAATGGCATTGTTGCATCCCTGATTCCACACTGCCATGTGGCTCCAGTGCTCATTTCCCCTTCTGACAATAAGGTATAAACCACTGCTATTCCAGTCAGACAGTTTTTTGCATTGATTTTGCATAAATACAAATGACTAAAAGCATATAAAAACGTGTAGGTGTGATAAGAAAGCCAGGGGCTGAGCAGTGGCTTCACATCCATTGGGTGCTTGCCTTCTCAAACAGTTGCTACTCAGGCCCCTTCTTTCCTACCCTGCCCTCCTGCCTTGTAGTACTGGCATAACTCTTCGTGTATTCATATCCTGGATTACATCAGGGATCTGATCCAGTTTCAAAACAATCATTTTTCACTGGGCAGAGAGCAGGTAAATTCATTTACCACTGCTGCCAAAATAAATACTTATAGAAATGAGTCTTCAGATCATTGTTCTTCTCAGCCCAGGAAAGGTGATACAATGACAAAAGAAGCAGTAACTCCATTAGAGGAATAGGAATCTAAGGTTTCATAATAAACCCTTTCAGGAGGGGAAGGACAGGAAGGATATCTGAGGCCAAAGGTAAGGCCAAAATTTCTCTCTGGGCTAGTGTCAGGTCACCTACTATATAGGATTTATCAAAGAAAGTAAAAAGTAAGACCTGTGTTTATATAAAATTGAGCTTTGTTTCAGTACCAAACGGGTGATTAAAATTCATTATGAAAAATTCACTTCTTTCTTTTCTGTTTCATGATCCTAAAAATATTGTAGCATTTTTGTACTCATGATTTCCACGCTTGGTAACTTACCAGTCAGCCATATTAATGAACCCATGCAGAAACATCCTTCAGTTTGTATCCTGATTAACACCCTGGTTCCAAATTACAGACTGGATTCATACCTCTTTGTCTCATGCCAGCAGCATGACAAATAGCAAACCTTACGTTGTCTACTGACCAGAAAAAAATCAGGAGGATCAGATTCCAAGAGACCAGATCTAAGTAATTACAAGACACAGCTCTGTATTTATTTGCTGACTTAGATGTGCAGTATGTCACACTTGACTCCTCTACAAGTCTTTGTTCTTTTAAACTCTTTTAATAGTTTTTCATCCCCTTACAGTGCATTCAGATGTTAGCACTGTATGTTTTGTTCATAATATATATCTTTATTGTGTTTGGAATGATTTAGAGTCCTCATGTCTTCTAATGTGATATCTGAGGTGTCTTGTTTAGTTCTTTGATAACTTGTTGATGGCCTCCATAAAATATCTTCCTTAGCCAATTGTTCACCTGTTTGGGGATGTTCCTGGTGAAACCAACAATTTTGGGCTAGATTATTTCCCTCAAAATTAAACCACAGTACACACTGTGTACTGTGTCATTCCAGAACATGTTCAAGGGAGTTCAGCACCCCACTGGCAGGGGCTGCAGGAGCCACTGTGATTCCAGTCTTGTCAAGTGCCAGATCCTCAAAATAAGTACCAGTGACAGCCACACATTGTCACCTGAACTGCCAGCGACCAAGGACATTTTGCAGACCAAAACCTCTGTCAGAATAAAGTAAATTTTAAGAGCAATGTAGGAAACAAAATTACTTCTTTGGAAATCTAATAAAGGAAATGAAGAAATGGGCATCCTTGGCTGATCAGAAATGGGGAAGACATCAGTAAAGAGTAAGAAATGAAATGCAGAATGGAACTGAGTTGTGAAGCATCTTGACAGGCAGCTCTAGTTTTATGTGCTAGAATCAACTGTGAGATGGTAGGTGGAGTAAGTGTGTCAAATCAATGGACTAGCAGCATGAACTTAACAGTAGCATTCCAGATGGTTGGTTTCCTAAGATGGGGTTGGTTAAACCCACAAAAGAGACACTTATTTCAATAAAATAGAAAATTCTGAGACACTACCTTAGACTTTTAGCTAGGAAGTGATAGGAACATACTATTTGAAATTTACTGTTCAAAAAGAGTGAAGAAGATGTGCACATAAACTGGTGATGATATCCTGGGGAGTAATCTGCATGAAAAATGACCTCTGGAGTTATGGGCTTGACTGACAGGCAGGGTGGCAATAGAACCAACAACTGAGACAAGAAGTAGCACGAGAGCACTGGAGCTTTGTCTTTGCACTGTTGAAATTGAACTGACAACAACGAGAAGGAAATGTCACAGCATCCTAGACTGAAGTTTAGGGTTCTTATTTGTGTACATGATAAATGGGAATATGTTATGAAAGGAAGTTGGATGCAGTGCTACAGGAGGGAGTCTGGAAGGCACAATCTGTCTTGATCCAAATATCCCTGTCAAGCATTTACCAGCGGCATCAGACCATTCTTGTGGGAATCCTTGCAAATTAAAGCAGCAGAAATAGCTGGTGAACTGAGGCACAGGGAAAAAAAAGTGAAAGTGGGCAAACAGTTGTGTTTTAAAAATTAAGGACTTTATAATATGAATGTATGAAAAAAAGAATGAGACAAATTGGGTTGATACTATGAGGTTGAAAATATATTTGCTTTGCAAATGATAGTAAGAAGGAATTAATAGATTTCCATATTGTATCTTTTACTAAGTGTACAATCAGTCATTGTTGAATATTCTGACCAAAATTCAGCAGGTTTCTTTTGGTTTCCCTCTGCTCCTGCACAGGTGACAACAGTTCAGAGCATAGTCAATCTTCAGCAAGGTTTTATTTTTAATTTCTAAATGCACATCAAGTTACATAAATAATTAAAACAAAAGTGTAAAATACATGATTATGTGAAATAGTATATTTTGTTCTTTGATAAGGACTGCATAGAAATGTTTGTATTTTGATATAAAATGTGCACAATGGCTGTACTATAGAGATTTGGAACACTCTGCCAAATATTCAGTGGATGGCAGAGAAGGATAAACTGAGTTCTGTTCTATGCCCTATCATTTTTCTATCCCTGTACTTTCTCTTGCCCTAAAGTTTACTTGCCCAGGTCTCTTTATTTGACCTGTCCCACTTCCATCTCTTCAATTGATTGATTCCAGCAGTATTGTCCCTGTGCAGCAAGTCCTGCTCACCTCTTTGGTATAGTTCTGCTCACCTCAAAGTTCTTGCACATTCAGTTCCAATCTCTACTATACCTAAATCAAATGAGAAATCTCTCTTTTTCTCTCTCTTCGAACTGAAGCCCACAAGAGGCAGGTGCCACAGAGAAGATAGGTGAGACAGGCTCTCTTCTATCACTTTGAGCTGCCAGACTGACCCAGCATGGCTTGTCCCAGGCTCCCCCTGTATTGTAGTGAAAGCTCTGCTTGCCCTGGACTGAACATGGTAAGGGCACACAGAATCTTCAGGGGAGTTCACTGCTACAGTTTAAATTCACACCAAACAAATGTGCATGGATTTTCAGAAGAAAACCAAAAGGCCAAAATTTGTAAGGCACTGCTGACCCCTGTGTGCCACTTTGAAAGTATATCTCCAGCAGTTTCCCTCCATTTGGTTTGAAACTACTTAATATTTCCAAATAGTTAGGTAAAAACCTGAAAAACTGTCAACTTCTTATCAAAAATCTATTACATGTATGAGGCCATGTGAGCTGCTCTCAACTTGTTCCTCTCAAATAACAGGAGGTTATCCATTCACTTCATCAGAAGCAGAATCAACCTCTTGACTATTGTTATTTTAACTTTTTAATGCATCTTTATCGTTTTATTCAAATATCAGTGTTCCACCTGGGCATATTCTCTCAGTGTAGGAAATCTTGTTTCAAGCTTTGAGACAGAAATTCTTTGGAAAACATTTGGCTGTACAATCTGCTTCTGAGTATATTCCAGAGGGGATGCCCAAAGTCAGAAGCATTACCCTGTACATACCTTGGTGTATGTGAGAAAAGGAGTTTATTTGTAGGGAATGATAGCATTAGTTTCTGCTCTCCAGAGCTGTTTTTTCCTAGCTGTATGTGGGATTTAGCTTTACACAGCCCATTTACAGCAGTGATGGTTGCACACCTAATCCCTGTGTGCTGCTTTGAAAAAGAACCCATCTTTCCCTGCATTTTTGTAATTGAGGTAGATCAAGCAGATACCACATCAGATAATCACTGGGATATAGTTTTCACTAATTAGACTTTCCAGCCATTCAGTGTTTCAATTTAGAAATAGGAAATCAGAGAATTAGTGCTAAAAGAAAAGTGAGGTTAAAGAAAGGTAAACTATTACTGGGACAGTAGTTCAGGTCTGTCTGAACCACTGGATATATAAAGATAGAATGTTCTTTTGGTGTGATGGAAATGTATAAACAAATTGCTGAGTGCCAGGCAGCTGTCAGTGTTTAAAACCAAGGTATCAAGGGAGAGCATAATCTCTACAAGGCCACTCAGGAAACAAGAAAGACACATTGAAATCTAAGTTCCTATCTTCCAACTCCTAGTTCAGGCTTTTGTGTAAAAGTGGAGATAGGAAAACTCACTGATTATTAGTTTCTTGTTTTAGAGAAAAAGAGATAAAATATGGAAGGATTTTTAATTATTGAATAATGGGAGATGAATAACACCATTTCCTTTAATTAGAATGTTATGATCAAAATCAATCTAGAGGTGTTAAACTCCATATATTTTATTTCTGCTACATACAAACTTTACATCATAAAAGGAATTTCTGTTTATTGTTCTCAGTGAGTGATCAGACTTTATGTTCTTCCAGGAACTTTGACTTGTAATTTAGTTATTTACAGTCTTCATGTTTATTGTAGTGTAATTTACAATGTTTATGACATAATATTGGACTTGTTTTTCACTGCAAATATTTTCAATAAAACCACAGATTCATTAGCAATATGATGGATGATTCCTAATTTCAACAAACAAACCCTCACCTTCAATCACAAAGATTCATATTATTCCCTCAAACCTTCTAAAAACAAGTAAGTACAGTTAAATGGGTTTGCTTCAATATTGTGACCTTGTTGCTATAAAAACAGAATTCAATTTGAATTATCCTGAATAACACATTAACTTAAAATAATTCTCAAGTCTGTGTCAGATCTTTAAATTATTATATATTCACATTCAAATGCATCTGATCCTGTTGTTCTTCATTTGAATGGCCAGATTACTTCTCCTTGTTTATCTTCCTAAATGCTTTTTAATACTCCTTTTATCAGACTGATGCTGTCCAGATAATATTTTCATTCTTGTGTGCTAAACCCCTTTCTTTTTATTAAGTATTCTTCACTTAATCTATCAAAAATGATCCATATCCAAAGGTGATCTTTCATCCAGTGCATGTTGTACATAAGGATATCATTTCATCAGACCTTTTATAGAAATGGACTGCATCTGTTCATTTTGAAAAAAGATTAAATTTTATGCCTAACTGAAGCATCCCAGGTATTGTTCTTCCTTGTGACTGTTAGATTCAAGCTCTGGCAAGGATAAAAAGAGACAGATTTTAACACAGGACTTATCATGCCATGTTTGCAAATAACTTGCTTTATTTTCAGTAGAATTATCTCTTTCAGTCAGAGTTGCAGGATCAGACCCATCATATTGACCTTCTTACATACCTGCCAGCTACAGGAAAGCTTATTTCTGTAAAACCAGAACTGCCACCCCAAATTCACTGCTCTGCTCCTTTATCCTTCTCATGCTGATAGCAAGATAAGCCTGTTTATGAGCTTCCCATTTCACAAGAACATGGTGTGATTTGGCACAACTCTTCAGAGTTCTCATTTGTGCTGGTTCAGCTGTTTCTCACACATGCCCACTCAACTGATTTTACTCAGTTGGGAGTAAAATCCTCAAAATGTCAAAAGTCATAGTTTTAAATATGAAGACAGTGTAATGCAAGAATGATAGATTTGATGGGAAAAATCCTACTAAATTATAGAATTCTGATTTGTATTTTTAGTTACTGACATAAATGCAGATTAGGATCTTTCCAAGGAAATGATTGAATCTGAGTTTTCTGCAATGTTCTGGGATTTAGTATTAAGCACAAGGGAAAATAATGTTCACTGTACTTCTTAGTAAGCATTGGTCAGCATTGTCTGCTGAAGATGAAAAATACTAGGTTGTGAGTGCAACATGGACTGTGAATAGTAGAAGCAGAATATTTTCCTACTCGTATCCAAAGATCCCAGAGTTTTTTTCCCACTGACTTCAGAGAGGAAGAAGACTGGGTTCTGTGACATCAGCAGGAATATTTCCTTTCATTTTCACAGCATTTTGATTAGACCCTTGGAGAGGACTAGCACTGATAACTGAAGCACTCTAATCAGACTGTATCTGCAAAATGAGCACGTTCTTCCTAGAAGAAGACAAGTTCACTACATACTATTGCACAGTTCTCTCAGGAGGTGAAAGCTATTTTATCTTTTCATCAAATATTATCTTCTTTCTAAAATGTTTGCTTCACCTAAATTATATCCTTAGCTTGAGAAGTCTCAAACAGAGCATGGCTGATATTTCTTTCCTTTTTCTCTCCAGAGAGAAGAGCTTTTTTTCTCTCCTTTTCTGATCTCTCTAGCCCCTTCAAACAGGTCCCACTGTAAACAGCCTTATTATGATATACCCACAGTGGAAAAACTTCCCTTTTGCAGATATTTCTCCATTTAATTCATGCTATTTCTCTTGCTAACCCATGCTGGAAGCTGTTTGTGTTCAAAGCTCTCCTTACCCAGTCTCTTCTCTCCTTGAGGAAACTTGACTGATTCCCAGCTACAGCTGTGTGTCAGAGAGCAGGAAAAGTACATCCATGGAAGCAGGCTACAGGTATTAGGGTTTTCCCAAAAGGGGAAGGTAACACCAATCAGCACATAATTAGTCAAGAATCACTGTTCCCAGGACCATTCAGGATAAATTCAGAAAGAATGAGGGTTTTTTTCAACTTAAACACTTAGTAATCACTTAGAATTAAACTTAAACTCTTAGAATTTAATACCATAGAGAGAGCACTGGCAGATACTTGTATCTGTTCAGTATCTGTTTTGTCTTCTGATATTTTTAATATCCATTGAATAGAGGATGATCACTACATGTGTTACTTTCAGCTGTAAATTATCTGGCCTTCCTTATGCTGAAGGGCTCACATACTTGCAAACTTAGATAACTGCTAATTGTTTCAGAGAAATATGTGATTAAAGTGTATTTAAAAAGGTAAAAAGTTGCTCTGATGGACAGAACAAATGCTCACAAATTAAGGTTTATTAATTCTTGTTAGCACCGATGACTTAGTGTGTTACCTGGGGCAAATCTCTTACCTGCTGCATGCCATAGTTCCTGCATGTACAAAATTATATTAGCCAAAAGCAATCTCATTAAATACAATTAATGCTAGTAAAGTGTTTTGAAAACCTCATACAAAAGGTGCTATAAACATACAATCTGTCATACTGTACCATTTCAGGATCACTTGACCCACTCTGAAATACATCCCACTGACATAAAGCACACCACAAAATCCCACAGAAAGAATGCATTTAGGAATTAGTGCTAGAAATTACACCTACCCAACACATTACTTTCCCAAAGCCATTATTATTTCAGATATCCAGATAAACTGTAAATATCCTTGATGAAATTTGTAGAGGACACAATATACTTTCTACTGAGAGAGTATCCTAACTGGTTTAAAGCACTGGCTTGGGTTTTGATTCACTAGATTATCTGCAGGTCTTAACCAACAACTGATTCACCTTTGGGATTTCCTATCCAAGGAGGATATCCTCCTGCCCAGTCTTGTTTGGTTGATTGAGCAGTGATGAGATCACTTCCTTAGGTGACACAGCTGCAGGCTGCTCAACTGTTCTCGATTTTTACACATAGAAACAGAACATTTAGTACCTTCTGTGGCTGAAAGCAGATTCAACTGATTATATTTCATGACAAGATGTTTTGGCCTGTGGTCCCCAAAATTGCCAGACAGTGCTGATGTTGTGGGGCACAGCTGTCCCCAGGCTGCACTTGCTGTCACCCTGTTGCTTGCCTCAAGGCCAGGTAGTGATTATGTACATTCTTGCTCAAGGTGTGAGCAAGAGCAAGAACTTCTGTGTTCATCCTAACACTTCTGACTGAGTTGTTAACTCAGAGCAGTAAAAGTAGAGTAAATGTACACAGGCAATTGCATTTTTATGCTGTAGTCTCCAGTGTATAGGAGATGGTGTCCTGTTGTTACCCATTTCTCTACTTTTGGCCACCTCTTCAAAGTACATTTGAAAAGCACAGGTTTGCCATAGCACTTTATATCAAATTACACAGAACATGAATGCAAAGATTCTAATCTAATAAAGATCTTGAAAACAGCTGTAATTTTACCTTTCTATGAGAAATAGTTGAGAGAGTTTCTGTTGGGCTTATTTCCAACAGGCTTGACCAGTTTTACGATGGACTTTCTGTTTATTAACAGAGCTACTGTTTTCTGCAGTTTCTTCATAAATAACACCATTTGCTCAAGGGGAGCAATTGTTTTAGATTCAAAATGTCATAATCCTGCTTTCACTGGAACTACCTACATCCTCTATGACTTTGTCATTCAGTTATTTAGGTTTGCTTTTGCCTTTTGTAGTGAATTCTGAGATCTCATATCAAATATTATATATATATATATATAGATATGGCATCATTTAGTGGGGGTTTAGATTTATGAGTTTTCTTTGTTAGTTTCATGAAAGAACTTACATAAATATTCATCCATAAAAGGTGTATTTGGAATGAATTGTGTGCCTCACAAGAATCCTCAGTGCTTAGCAAGATGGAGTCCATACTTTCCATATTTTTAATTTTTTTGCATATTTTTAGATTTTTTTCAGTCTCTTTCCTCATTTTTCCTGGTGATGATGCACACATTAAAAGGATTGAAGTCTGGCTTTTGAGCACGAATAGTGAAAAAAAATTATGCTTGCTCTGAATGACAACCTGAGAAAATACACTTTGAATTCTTCTGCATAATTTTTTACATTTAAATACTAGAATGGTAATTTTAAAGTTTTGCCTTATATTTGCTTGATTACAAAGCCCTGTATAATGTCACTCATCAGAAAACTCACAGAGTTCCATCCAGCAGCCTCTAATATTACCCATGAACTAGAAATGAATTGCATTTGAGAAATAAGGCAGCCAAGAGGGTAGCAGACAGCTTACCAGGCAAGGTGAACCTCTCATCTGATATATTATTGCATTTCAATTGTTCCCACACCTCAGGGCTCTGGGAGAGATTATCCATCAAACATGGACCACATGTTTTCAGAAGAGGCACTTAGCCTTTCTTCTTGGCTTCTTGTCTAACCTCCTTAATCAAAGGATGATTATTGTTTGTCATTTTGTCATAGCTCAGCTGGCCATTTTCAATTCATGTAATAACAAACTGTTCTGGGCCTCAGATTTTATTGCAATGTTTAAAGGTGGTTCATACTAGAAGTTTCTCTCATATAATAGCAGATATTTTATAGGTTATTTATTGTGACTGAAAGTCTCTGTAAAGTTGAAGAGCATTCAGACTTTTAAAAGGGATTATGGGGTAGGATCCAGAAGGCAGTGAGCATCCTGCTCTCCTGTTCTCTTGGGATACTGCATAAACATAACAAGTGACCAGGAGCAGTAGCTGGATAAGAAACAGTCTGCATTATAAAGAATCCTGGCACTCACTGGTTTATCTTAAATTAGTCCTGTTCTCCAAAGTTGGGTTTCAGTCACAATTAAATGTCTTTTCCATAATCTCTGTCCAGCTTCTCCCCAGTTTCGTCTCCCTAAGCAACACAGACTTCACCCACAAAGAAGAGGTTTCCTGAGGGAAAACAAAATCTTACTGTAACATTCTTATACTGGTGACTAAGTTAATCATTGCTCATAGCTCAGAGACTTCAGATTTTCTTTGCATCAGCTGCTGACATTCACACATGAAGGTCTTTTAACTCAATGCTTATGTCAGCAGAAAAAATGAACACTTAACATTAGAGAAAGTTACATTTTACTTTACAAGGGCCATTAGTTTGATAGGACTGCCCCTATTTGATAGCATTAGAAGGGCAGCAGCCCTACCAAAGGCACTGCTGTTCATTGTTCATGTTTTCCAGTTACTTCAAAATGATTGTACTTTTTGTACACAACTATTTTCTATCCAGAATACATTAATCATTATTAAATTTATATCTCTATAGACTCTTAATGTGACAGAAGAAAAATTTGTATTGGATACACTAGCAGGATGCACAGAATATAAATCCATATTGGATGTGGTTGTCAATGCCTTTTATGTTCAGGATGGGAAATACTGCCCAATTTCTGAGCGTAATCTCTATATAGGTAAGTTGTCTTTACAATACCAAATATGTTTACCACAGAATTAAAAAATATATAATTTTACTAGTGTAGATCTTGGTATCTTATTATGTTGGAAGCACTGTGTCTAGTGCAGTGTGAGGTACAGGTCCTTTTCCAATGTCCTACTGAATGTGAAGTCCAAAACCTGAAATGGTTATTTAGTCTGAAATCTTACAGGTGTTAACTGCAATTTTACCTAAGTAAGATGCAGTTGGAAGATAGCATCAGTGGCTGGAAGAAGCATCTTGGAAGTTTAAGCATCCCTTTAAAAATGTTCTGCAGTGATTTCCCTTTATTCTCTTCTATGCAACCAAGTACCTCTGCCATTCAGATACAAAAATGTGTAACATTAACATAAAGCTCTGTGAGCTGAGGAACACAGCACATCTCACAGTATGCAGACACAATTGCCTCTATCCATGCATGGGTTTCTTCATTTCTGATCATCACAATGACATTAGTAAACTTCCCTCTGTCTCCAGGAGTGAGGTCAATTATTTTCATTTCATTAGTTACCTGGTTAGAATCAGTTCTGATACCACTATATCTGATAGTATGAGCCAGTTAATGAGGGTAGTTACTAGTCCCAAAGTTATTTCAGGTATTGAGAAGTACATTAAAATTAATTTTAAAATATTTTATGCTGTTTATTTAATACACACATGCTGAGGTTGATCTAAATAAGTTGGAATCACAAGTACCCCTGGTCACTGGTTCTCTAAGTCAGATAAGTTCTGAATCTTTGTGGGTATATTTAGAAGTCAATTTAATTCAAAGTAGTTGAAAAATACCAAGCTACAAATATAAATATATCTACATTTTATGTTTTAAAAGCAACTAATTTTTTATTACAATTCTGGTCACTTCTGTCACAATCTGGAAAAGTACAGAAATCAAACAGCAAACAAAAGGAAGCCTAAACTGTCAAGGATGAAATTATTAGTGTATCGAGTTTATTCTAAATGGTAATGCTTCATTGTCTCCATTTCTCCAGAGCCATGTTTTTCATTGTCTGGGGCACATAAATTATACCTTTAAGCTGAGTGTTGCTATAATTGGATTGTCAGGACTGGTCCACTCAAAAGCCTCCATTAATCATAGGCAGAGGGTAGAAACAGAAAATTTTCCTTTATCAACAAGTTGAGAGTCTAAGGTCATTGGCTTACATTTTTTTAAGCTGCTTGTGATTCCCTTTGCCAAGCTGCATTGACACTTAAATGATCAAAGCTGCTTATAAAGGCTGTTGCTATGTGTGAGCAGATTTGAATTTAATAAAGCTTGTAGGAGATAAATGTATATTCTGCTAAGACTGATTAAATACGTTGCTGTACTAAAGCACATGAGATTGAAGACTAAAGATACACTGAGTTGGCTGCAGCACATTGGTTTTTCAGAAAATCAGAATTTCCTGATTTTACCATTACAATTTGGTGGCAGCTAAAACACTGCACTGTAAGTGAAGCCTGATTCATCAAAGTGAGTGGGGACAAATGAAAGCTGATACTGGAGCCCATGAACTTTAGAGGAGTACTAAAATTTCACAGTACTGACTGTGCCTCTTCCTGTATCATAGAATAGAATCATAAATCATCTAGGTTGGGAAAGACCGAATGATCATTGAACTGCAAATTTGCCATAGAGGGTGCAAGATTCAGGTTTGAAATTTCACAATTTAAAAACTTGATTTTATTCCAATTCAGAATAAAAACAAAGGTTACAATATTTTAGGCAATATAGTCACTTGGAAAAAAAAAAGCAATATAAGTACTAGAAATATTAAATTTTATGTTTAAATTTTTTGTTATGTATAATAAACTATGAATTTGTAACGGAAGAGTAAGAGCTAATCTCTCTGAAAACATTAAAACCAGAGTATGTTGAAAAATTCACTATCAAAACTGTTTAAAATTAAGGTAACAGTCTAAATCCCAGAGTATGTTGAGTATAGGGTATAGGTTTATTAGAATTGCCTGCTGCATTTTAAATGTATGTATCTTTTGATAGTTATCTGTTATCTAGCTACTTTTCAACTAGAAGAGATTGGTCTTCAGCGCTTCAGCAGAATTGTGAAATCCTTGGACACTGCAAAAATGCAACAGGTAATCAAAGTACAAGACATTTTAAAAAATAATTATCTGTTCATTGTATGTGATTAACCAGATGACTTCTCTCCATTTTGAGAATAAAATAAATGGAAAAAATACTGTTCTTTTGTGTTAAAATTCAGAAAATAAATTAGTATTTTGTTATCAAAAAACCCTTCAATTTTTTACTTACAGGGTGATTCTT